>CM056376.1:53579282-53776782 GCA_029718625.1 Synaphobranchus kaupii | reverse complement strand
TAATAATACAATTGTTATTCTTCTAAATCTCAGACATTCTGCTTAATGCCACTACAGATAATGACTGATCACTATCATTGCCTTTCAAACAGAACACCCCCTACCAAAAAATCTAAATAGTCAAAATAGTACTTTAATTTTTCAGCTGCTCAACACATTTCCTGGCACCATGTAATCTGTCATAGGGTGTTTTGCCATGACAAAATGTTGCAGGTTTATTTAGATATGCAAAATTGTTCAGTATTGCTTTGAACCCTCTTGCTTGGCCACCCAGCCAATGCAATTATTCAGTCAAGGTTGTTTCCTAATTTCTGTCCTTATTACTTTCTCCTTCCCTTTGAACCCTGGGAGAGCTGCGCATGCAGTGTGAAAAATCTCCTCTCTCGGTGGATTGTGGGTAGTGCGACAGAGCCATCCTCATGCCTGCTGACCGCGCCGACCTTTCCGGGAGTCCGTTTTGACAATTTGGAGGGAGAACTACACCAAAAAACAAGAGCTGTTACCATGGCGATGCCACGTGATGGATGCTCCGTTCTCCCCGTGCGGACCAGGTTCGACCGGGCGGAGCTGTCACCGTGACCTTCACAGATCTACATGTTCCTTATTCAATGTGTGCGCTCTCCTGGGAGACGGAACAGGAATCCATGACAACTTACTTTGCTTGTTTGGATGATGCATCTGCAATGGATCTCCGTGACCTTGAGGCGTGTGATGCAGGCCCGGTCCTCCCAGCGTTTCCTGGACGAGTGTTCTGTGCAGTTGCCTTGCGGTTTTGAACGAACGGTTGAAATGCTTTGTCCACAGGACTCCCTTGGCACACTCCTGATTGATACATTAATTAGCATGACAAAACCTGTGGTAAAATGCTACCATAGATGGTTTCTTGCTCTGCCTTCATGCTTAGCTCTTCTGCAATGGCTTTCACTTCAACTGATATAACAATCCAATCTTTTTTTGCTCCGTGACTTCTTAATAGTGTGACTCAGGGAAGCACTGTCTCATGAGACACAACTCATGATTATTCTTCTTTATGTGCAATGGGGGCGCAGTCTCACTGGCTTGGTTTCATTTTAGTAGGTCTTTTAGAATCACAGCTCTATAGTTCTTTTGCTGGCGACACATTGTCCTCATCTCTATAAAGGAGCAGGAGAGCGCCATTACCCACAATCCTCCACCACACAATATAACAGGCACCGTTTAAGCTCATGTTTTACACATTTGCACTTTTCATAAAGGCTTAAAGAGTGATGAGATTCTCATCACAGACTGCTTTATCTATTATTTAAGGAGTTCGGTGCAAGAAGAAGATGATATTTTGAATTCTGAGGTAAGAAGCACTAATGAATGCAGGAGAAATGTGAAAACCCATATATTAACTTGGTTCCATAGATATGTTTTATATTTATCAGTGTCAAAGTATTATATTAATATGTAATAGATCATTCTTCTCTCTTTCTCTATTTAATAAAGGGGTAATTTTTCTAATTTACAAAGTAGCAGATGTTCATTTAAAAGCAGTGATCAAAATTAATTGAGAGAGAGGATCTAGACGTTGGTCACTGCCAGTTCTTAATTAAAGTACTCACTACTTATGATTTATATACACTCATACCATTTCACTCAATCACCGGTCATCAGATTCATGTTTTAAATATGGTAATAGGTATTTTAATATGAATAGTGGAGGGAACAATATGTAAAGGGGGACTTCACTGGAAATCTCAGACTTAGTCATTTACCTTACATAACATGTTAGAACTGTAGATATGCATGTTTAAAAGCATTTTTCATACTCTGTTGTCAGCCCATGACATTTCTCTGGAATGTATGAGCAATGAATGGAGAATTGATTTATAACTCCCTGTAACTAGTCAATGTTTTTTTTCCGATCTTCAAACGAGCCTTCAAATGTTCAGGTGTTGTTAATTGTTTTTTTTTCCCCATAAAATGCTATTTGAAAACAAATGCACTCCATCTTACTGTGTACTTTTCTGCCTACATTTCCCAGAATGCCCTTCAGTGGTGGACTCCCCTTCTCTGACCTTTTGCATGAATTCACAGTGCTGCTAATATTCAAATAAACTCCACTGCAATATGGCAGTCTTTCTGATTTAAATGATCATGGGTGTGATTAAATAATTACATTGCCCAAAGTTAAATGGCCTCGGTCTGCGAGGGGATGGGTGGGTTTATGTCAATCTGGTGAGAGATATTGGTGTTAAGTCTCCTGTTGTATTGTGTGGTCTGTGTTAAAGTACTCATATGTTCATATCTAAGTAGGTTGGGTGAGTTTTGCTGCAGTGTTTCTCACGTCAGTGTGGGAAGTACCCTGGTGACGTCTGGTGTACCACCCACACCAGATTTATGAAGAGGCATTATTGGCCCAAACTGGTGGCAATAAATAATAGTATTTACAAATGAAATATGTGCCAATCCACAGAGAAACGGTGGAGTAATGGATCAAGTAGGTTAGCACTCTTAAAAAGCTTTAAGTAGGTTGAAAAAATAATGAAAGGGTTTCAAATTAGCTTGTGTTTCATAGATACTGCAACAAACAGTATTTGAACAGCTTTTCAGTGTCAACACCCACTACAGTTAAAGCGGAGGAAAATCTATGTTTTCACATATTACAGTAATGCTGAAGATGCCTTTTAAGATCCTTTAAGTAGATTGAAGGCTATAGTCCAAAAATGGAATCAAAAATGTCTTCCAAAAACAGTGTTTATTTTGGGCACTCATCAACATGCTGGTTTCCAGTCACGAGAAAGCCAGAGGGTACCCCCTGCCAGTCTTCACCGCACCCTAGAATCTTATAATCTGTACCCGTCAGCGCCCTCAGGGGGCAGCATCTGTGCCATTCTAGGCAGGACGGGGTCCAATCTGAATCTGCTGCCCCAGCTCAATCGGGACAGAACCGGACCTCACGGGAGAGAGATACACAACCGCAGCACACTCGAAGTATCTGTTACTAATGGACGAGGTAATGAAGAGGGTGGGGGGGACTTGGGGGGAGGGGGGGCGGTTGGCAGCGCTTGTGTTGTATTGGTTGGGATGCCTGGAGGGGTGGGGGGTGAGGGGTATGCGGAGAGGCCCCCCGCTTCCCTCTGTCTCTCTCCGGCACCCTGCATTGGCTCCAACCGTCAGTGCATCTTAATAACAGAACGTGTCGGATGTCACCGGGGAGCCGATCCACTCAAGTGTGCCATGTCGGTCTGGCGCGTCCTGTCCCGATCCGCTCGGAGACCCGATACGGTCTGGCCAATCGGGAGGTTCCTTGCTGATCGGTTGTTGTTGTTTGTGCTCAGTAATTAGGACAGATGATTAATCATTGCGTCCACAGAGAGTCCTGCTGAATAAATAGCAAAAAGCTCAGAACCAGACAACTCTCTCCTTCACTGTCTGCTCTCTGGCATGGACCATTACTTTGCCCTCTCTCAAACACCCCCCACTTTCTCTTGCCCTTTCTAAGCTCATATGACCTGTGACCTGGAATGGAGCTGGGCCGCGTTTCTCGATAACGATCAATCTTAGGGTTAAGTGCGATTTCACCGAACGATTCTACGATGGCTCTTTAATTTGTAACATGCGTTTCCCAAAACAGTTCTTAAAGCATGAACGCCTCTTAAGTGCTACTTAACCAGAGGTGTACAATCTGAGTTCAGAAAATAAAAAGTCCTCCCCAGTATTTAGTTCCAATCACCTGGATTTGCTAATTTGCACAATTCTTCAGACTGGAGGTAGAACTAATGAGTGAAATCAGCTGGCTGAACACATAGCTGGACTTTTCCTTTTTGTTCCCTGGATTTTACATCTCGGTACTTCTGTCTGTGGTGCTGCTGATACGGGAGGAGGAGGGGCGATAGATTGGGAGACGCGAACCCCACTGTGATGCCCAATACATGGCCGGTTAGGCACGTCAAAGTTTCTTTTGAAATAAAATATTTTTCCCACTGATTGTACTTGTCTCAAACTTATTTATTTATAGGGCTATTTAAGGAATTACTTTTATGGGTAATTTCCAAATATATAAAAATAAGTCAATTAAAAATAAATAAATAAATGTAAATATTGTTGCATCTAACATCACTATAAAAAAAAACAATCAGTGGTTATGGTAACCGTAAAATTAAAGGAACACTAACACGAAAAATCTAATAAAGTAGGCTTCTAAAATGCACTTAACCATCTATGACTGGTCTGGAGTAATCGTTAATTTACGAGCGTTTCTAAGAGCGTCTTAAGTTAAGATGCTTTTGGGAAATGCACCCTAAATTCAAAAAGCTTCGTACAAAGGGTTGTACGAGCGTCTTAGACTCACGATGCTTTTGGGAAATGCGGTCCTGGAAACTCTAGTAGGCCTACTTTATTCCTATATACTCTATTAATAAAAATAAAGAAGTAAAACATTGAATCATTCTGAAACGTAAGAAAAAAAACAACGGAAGAGAGATGTGAAGCAAAATTTCACTTATTCTATTATCTAGCTCTAATGTTACATGTGGTTGACCACTTCCAATAAACTATCTAACATATTGTGCTTGTTTATGCTTGTGACAGCTGGAGTGTAGAGTTCTGTTGACAAGCTATTTGATTGGAAGTCCCACATAAAATACATTTTAAAAAATCATTGCAAAGAAAGGTATGTTATTTTGAATGTATCAATTAAAGTAGTGACAAAATGTATTAAGGGCATTATTGTTATGGCTGAGTACTGGACTGGACCCAAACGCAAGACTCTGAGACAGACTCGATGAAAACTCCACCTGGGAGTGTATTTATTAGGCAAGGCAAAGGAGGTAGCAAGCAAGAAAACAGGGAAAACTAAAGGTGACAGGCTGGATACAGGTTGGCGAAGTAAAGCGGGGCAGGTGAGGAGACAGGGCTGGAGCAGGCAAAACAGGAGGCAGGCTGGGCGGGCTGGAACGAGGAAACAAAACAAACAGGATATGGCAAGCAGAGAAACAAACAGGCTGGCCAGGAGAAATCTCAAAACGGAGCTGAGAAAACGAACTGGCGAAGAGGCTGTGAAACAGGGGAACTTAAATAGAGAGTGGAACAAGTGAGGAGGCTAATTGAATAATGAAAGGGAGTGAGGAATGTGTGTGAGAGGGAGAGTGATAGGCTGACTAATAAGGGGCGTTAAAACAAGGAACTAAACGGGGACCACGCCCAGCCTGCAACAAACACAGAAACGAGACGAACAGGGTAAACTGAAAAACACGACATGAAATTAAGGAATGGGAAAATGAAGGAAACGAAAGGGAGGTGGACTTGAGGGAAACGAAAGGGAGGTGGACTGGAGGGAAACGGTGGATGTTACAATTATCTGGTTGAGAATTTTAACAGGTCAACAGCCCTGCTTTGAATAATTTCTCTTAAATTTGGGTAACTAAAGCTAGTCTTAGGTTCATGCTTTAATTACTCATCATCACAAGTTCACCACAATGAAAAATAATGTGTAGGATTTGTAGAATGTAGTCCTAAGCTCAAAGACAGCACCATCACAGTTAGACAAAAGCCCACTCTTTCACCCCTGTGATGATTAAAAATGTGAAATAGTTTCAAAACTGTGTTCAGTATTCACATTGTTCATAACTGACACATGCAAATTGCTTTATTTCACACATAAGAGCATTTGCCACAGAAAGTGAAGGCCATTCACCAAAATATCAAGCACTTCAGTCACATAGAGTTGAAATAGTTTGATGATCAAGGACTTGTCTCTTTCACAGAGCACCCTTCAGTCTCTTCTCTTTGTCCTGTATTCACATGCGCAAACACTGACACGTTTTTTTTGTTGTTGTTGTTTTGGCTCTGTATTCCAGCACATTGGATTTGAAATGGAACAGCGACTACGAGGTTAAAGTGCAGAATTTCAGTGTTGATTTGAAGGTGTTTACATCCATATCGGATGAACCGTGCAGAAATTCTAGCCCTTTTTATACATAGCCCTCCCCCCAGTTTAGGGGACCAAAAGTAATTGGACAAAATAAGATATCAAATGTCTTTTGATGTTGTTGGGTTACATACATCAGGAAGTCATGGCATGCAAAGGATATGCAACTAAATATTAAATATGATGACTTTATTTAAAAAGTTTATGTTAATTTGTCCAATTTACTTTTGGTCTCCTAAAATGGGGGGACTATAGATACAAAGGGCTAAGATTACTACAAAGTTCACCCGATATGGATGTAAATAGCCTCAAATTAAATCTGCACTTTAACCTCATAATCATGATCTTAATCGTGATCTTAATTGGTTACATAAAAATGATACATAAAAATAAATAAAAATAAACAGGTCCAAACTGGTGTGGAGTAATGGGCACGGTAAGGCACTCTTGTCCGAGGTCGGAGACAGGAAGTGCATCACATTCTGCTTTATTTTCCATTGAGCAGTGCTTCAAGTGGAAAAAAGTAGAGGCACTATGGTGACCACTTGAGAAGGGAATAAAATTATGACAACCACGTTGTCGTGGATCAAGGGAGAGAGGGGCGAGATTGTGATCACGGAACGGATGGGGGGTGGGGGAAGGGAATTGCGAGCATGGCCTGGGGAAGAGAGTGGGGTGGGGGGGGTTCAGGTTATGAGACATAGCGGAACACTTGAAAAAGTACCAGTACTCATATGAGCAAAACTTTGAAGTCCCAGTCTGTTCTGGCCCACTTCAAGCACTGTGGTTAACTAGGATTACCTCAAGGTAGGAACAAGGAGAGCACATATTCTCCAGAGAAACTTTTACCCCTTCCAGGGTAGGATTTGGCAACAAAACTAGCTTTATATTACATGAGTAGTGATGAGGCTCATATTGATGTTTGGTGTTTTTATGGGTTTCTTCACATCCACCTACCGAAGTCTTTCAGCTGAGGTGAACACAGATTTTGGTAGTCTTTTCTCCCTATTGCTCTCCCCACTGCAATTTCAGCACAGCTACAGGTCCTTCTCCTCTCCGATTTTTAAAAATGTGATATAATAATCTGAATACAGTAGCATATGACATCAGAATCCTAAAATACTGAACGCATTATTTGTGTAGAGATAAGAGTGGTGCATATTATTTTTGTCTCAACAAGGCTAAAATTACTTTCGCCGACTTAATATCACTAACACTCTTTAGATTAATGCTATTCTGTCAATGCAAATTACCAGAATTAAATTTTTATTCAAAGGTCACAAAATTAATGACTGACCTTGAAACCGCTTCTTTAATTCTTCTCCTAACTTTCCCCCTTCTAAATTAATTGCTATTAATGATGTTTAATTTTAGTTTCTAAAGTGCGCCTGATGTAGAAGCTATTGAGTCAATAAGCGTGTAATTGTACTTTATGTCAGCAATTAATCAAGGTTATCTATTAATCAAGGTTATGGGTTTTGTAGAGGCACATATCAGTTGTCCACAGAATCAGTCAGCATTTTTCCACACTGGCAAAAAAAAATGTAAACAGAAAGACATCTTTGCAAGAGGATGCGTATGACCCACTTCTTTTATGCGTTTTATTTCCTTGGCTTGTTTTTCACCTTGCCCTGGACAGTGTAGAGAAACCGGTTCCTTTGAAAAAATCAGAACAAGGCTTGAATATTACAGACATTATGTGTATGCAAACTTTATGGGTGAGGCATTTCAAAAGACATGATTAAACTGTCCAGAAAATAATCTAAAACTGAATAAATATCCGTTGATCTATTTTTTTATTTACACACTTTGTATCCTTGATGCTTTGCATATGTGATTTGGCTTCAAAATTAATTTGAACACAAATTAACACAACTTCATTAAAATAAATCAAATTGGAGATTACAGCTTAGTATAAGGAAAAATATTTGTTTTTTGTGAATGTTAAAATGACCTTATGGTAATTAACATAAAATAGAATGCAACACAAATGAAAATAAACATTGGGCTAAGAATCTTTCACAAGGTGATTTTGAGTACCGTTTCGGACTAAAAATGACTTGTGAGTAGATTTAGAGAGCTGTGAGTTTGGAAAGAAATGGATATAGCAGGTTGATAGTTTTTGTTAAATATGGTAGACAAAGAAGGTAATGATTATATCAGCCAGGGACTCTATGACAGTAATGAAGAGCATCATGCAATTAATTGATTTATGTATGGTCATCCAACTATATACAGGTATGGTCAGCCAACTAAAAAAAAATCTAACCACCATGTCAATATAAATGGAATATGGTATTGCTTATGATAATCATAGAGATTTTTTTTGAAGATTCTTTTATTTTAGTTGGGAATGCCAGCAAGACTATGACACTGAGCTTTGGTACTTGGGCTTATTACATAAAACATCCAACAATATTATAAAACATTCTAAATTAAATATGGAAAGAGCAACAATTGCCTGCACAATGTAATACTTTAACATTTATTTTGATGCACTTTACAAATGTAAAAAACACGTAAAAAAATGTCTATCTTCACAATTGTTTTAGTCTTGTAATGAGACAGATCAGATCAGCTTGTTTTAAGTTACTTTTTGCTTGACAAGTGAAATTATCTTACCCCATTGGCAAATATTATAATGAGTAAAACTATCTCACCCCATTGGCCATCTTTTTGTCTTTGTTAGCTAATGTAATTTATCAACAGACTGGTAGGAATCATGTTAGTAGGAATCTGAAGCATGTGATCACTACAACAGTTCTTAATACCTCCAATAGACAAATTAGAGAGGTCTTTGCAATGTAAAACGGACCTTGGGCAGCCTAACACCCAAGTTATCATTGAACAATTGAACAATTGCAAGTGTATGATCAATTAAGACTATAATGCTAAGGCTCTAAGATCATAAAATACGGATCTTGTCCAGGATTACAATATCAATATTATTCCTAAGGAGACAGCAAACACTTATTGTGTTATTAGTCAATGGACTAAATGCTCAATCGCTGACCCTTATAGTTTAACAATATCACTGAACCACACTGAGACAGTTCCATCTGGGCCCAAGGACTACACGGTCCATAGGGTACTCCAACAGTATTGGTTCATCCTGACCTTCACATATATTTTATTCATGGGTTGGATCTACAATTGCCAGCCCTATGTTCTCCTCCACAACTGGACACAGTCCCAAAAGTGTAGGCTCCTCAGAGCCTATGTCAGACAGCTGATGTAGAAAGGCAGTGATACATCAGCTTTATATACCTGTTTTTTCAATTTCAGGTACTGCAACACAATACTGCCCACCACTGCCTGGGCAGAGAATATTTTTTTTCCCCCAGTGAAGATAAATTAAATATGGATCATACTACCTTAGGAGTTTTAGGACAAAGACTAGCAGGGCTAGCAACCTTGCCGACAGTATCTCAGCCAGTGGCAATTTCACATTAGCGGCCTGTGGGGCCTTGTCCCACCAGTAGATGGGGCTGTGGTGCAAGATGCGTGGCAACACACATCTTTGATTAATCAAATCGCGATTTTATTGAGAAATAAACTTATTCAATGAAGTAAACTTGACTGTCACAATCATAATGGTGCTTCTTGTATTCATTTTCCTTGAAAAAAAAACATCTTCGTGTGTGTGTGCGTGTGTGCATGCATGCTTGTGTGTGTGTGTGTGTGTGTGTGTGTACGTCTGGAGTTTACAGGAGCCTGTCTCTCTGTGTTGTGTGTCATGGGGCCGGTAGTTTTCCAACCCCATGGTTGTGTGAACTCCCTATAAGTGCCAGCAAAAAAATCCTCCCACACATGCTTAGGAAAATCAAGTTGCTCTTGTGCCAAAAGCCATTGCACACCATAAATTAAAGAACTAGTGGTGATTTTGCCTAGCAACTGGTGGTTAAAGACACAATAAAAAAAGTATTTCCAGCTATTCATTCAAGTGTGCAGAAAAAATCTAATTCGCAGCCTCAGAGGATAGCAAGCTAGCTAGCTAACACAATAACGTTACAAGAATGAATCATGTTGTTGGAAAAACTCAAGATTAAACTTTGGACATTTGACATGGGCATAGTTTGGCTATTTAGGCTGTCTTTTGTGCTGTACTGTTGCCGTTCGTCACTGACTGTGTGTGTGTGTGTGTGTGTGTGTGTGTGTGTGTGTGTGTGTGTGTGTGTGTGTGTGTGTGTGTGTGTGTGTTTATTGGAAGTCCCTCTGGATAAGTGAGCCAGCATAAGCCTGAAATGTAAAAATATGTGTGCCCCATAATTTTCATGTTCAAATCACAACTGATCTCAGCTTCTCTTACCTTGATTTCCTCAACCAATCAAGGGGGAAAGACATGTGAACAAACGAAGACCCTTTTGAAATTCACACATGTTTACTCTTCAGTAAAGTAAAGGTCAGGAGAAAATTAAATTATATAGAAATACATTTTTAAGAATGTGGTTTCAGTTATCTTAAGTGTACAAAAATAGTTAATCCTTGGTGAAACTGGGTTAATGGAATTATGTTCAATTATACTGATTTGTTATAATGGTCTGTTAAAACATCTTTGGAATGGAAAGAAAGAAAGAGGGGGTTAGGGGTGGATAGATGAAACAGATCCCTTAATTTTGTGGAGGAGTTCAGACTAGACTAGGAGGCACGGAAAGGACAGAGTCACGCTAATAATAAAATAATCTTTTCATCGCAGATGTCTGTGTTTGGCATCACAAAATCTTCTTCTCATACTCAAAGTGCTATGCGGCGCTCTAGAATTTCAAATTCAAATTCAAATATGGTCTATTTGCATGACAAGTGTGCTAAAGCTGCAAATGCATAGATGATGACATCTCTCTCATTTCCTTTCTCGCTCACTCTTTCACTCTCCTGTCTAGGAGAGATACAATCCTGGGGCTGTGGAATCAGGCCAGTAGAAATTCAGAGGGAGAAATAGGCCACAAATCAGGAGACATTATACTGTTGGATAAGGATAAAATAATTCCAATCGCCCATAAACATATTTGATGCTTTCCGTGTCACTTTGCCACAGAAAAGCATTGGTGTTGATCATTAGTCATACTCCCCTGCCTCTCCTCCATCCACCTCTGACTGTTATTTCATTAAAATGAGAAGAAAAGGTCAATTTTCTCCCCCAAACCCCCTACTGTCAAATCCTCTGTCCCTTTCCCACAATCCATCTGTTGCGACTTATGCACACACCAGTTACTTTCTTTGCTGTTTAAATCCACTGATCCCATGCAGTACATCTAACGTATACCCTATCTTTGCACGTAGAACTAGCTCTCCCTCTGAAGTTGAGCATATTACCTTGAATTTAACTGAATCTGGCCTCAATCTGCCTGATGATGATGTACAATGTTTGACTATGGTTTTACACAAATACGACATGCAGTTTTCACCTACAAGTATAACGGTGGTGATTACTTGGAAACAAAAAGATAATATTTTTTTCTGTGATACTGCAATACAAACATCATTGAATACACATATGTTTCATATTTGAAATAACAATACAACCCACTTGTAAGAATAGTGTTCACACCAGATTATTTTATTCTTACAAGTGATATATTATTAGAAACAGAGTGTATTCAAATGAATGGAATGTGCAAATACGTGTAGAGAAGAAATAAAATTATTCCAGAATTGCTGGCATATTTTACATATCTGTGAACAAAGCCATGCTTGGTTTTGCGGCAGCTTTTAACAAAATACAGCAGTTATAGTATTTTATTGCAACAATAATTTTGCTCATATTATTTTTGCCCACATGCAGTCCAAACAACTGAAACAATGAACAATCTTGTTTCAAGTTGTTTATGAAAATGGGAAGTTAACTGAATTTGACTGAACTTAAAAAAAAGTGATCCATTTCCCATGCCATTTTGTTATTTGGCAGCAATCATGTAGCAAAGTTACAGATTCCAAATGAAAATACTTTTTATTAGCTGGTTTACTATACTGAAAAGCAAAATTATAATACATAATTTTGAATCTTTTTAAGAATATTTGCATTCTAGATATATTTAATCTTTTGACAGCCAAAAAGCTGTCTTTATTTGCACATGCAGGGGATTTACGCAACACTTGAATGAGTCGTCCTGCTGTTATTCATGAATACGTTTAATATTCCCACTGTACACTGCCTGAATATCTCCTCCTTTGAGTTTCATGCAGTCACTGTAACTCACCCATCTGTACTTAACATTGTTGTTCTCTATCGCCCTCCATGTCCGCTCGGTGCCTTCCTGGATGAACTGGACACTCTCCTGAGCTCCTTCCCTGAGGATGGCACCCCTGTAATCCTACTGGGAGACTTCAACCTCCAACCAGACAGTTCCCAGCTATCCAGTGTCGCCTCACTCCTCCAGTCCTTCACCCTCACTCAGTCCCCATCGCCTGCCACCCACAAGGGTGGTAACCAACTGGATCTTGTACTCACCAGGAGTTGCGCCACATCTGAACTCACGGTGACCCCCCTCCACGTATCGGACCATTTCTTTATCTCATTTTCTCTCTCCTGCCCACTCTCCCTCAACTCCGCTAACAACCCACCCACTGTTATGTTCAGGAGAAATCTCTGCACCCTCTCACACTCCTCTCTCACTACTTCTGCTCTCTCTGCACTTCCTCCTCCTGCTACCTTTGCTAAAATGCCCATTGATGTTGCCACCTCTGTGTTTAACTCATGCCTCTCTCAGTCTTTCAACTCACTATGTCCTCTTGTCTCCAAACCAGCTCGACCATCACCCCCCTCCCTGTGGCTGACGGATTATCTCAGATCCAGCAGAACCATGCTGCGAGCTGCTGAGAGAAAGTGGAGGAAATCCAGATCCCCAGATGACCTGGCCTCCTAACACACTATGCTGGCAGCCTTCACAGCTGCAACCACATCAGCTAAAACCTCATTTTTCCAGTCTAAAATTGATGCATTTGTATCTAATCCACGTAAACTCTTTTCCACCTTCTCCTCCCTGCTCATCCCCCCTCCACCCCCTTCACCCTCCTCCCTCTCTGCAGATGACTTCCTGACCCACTTTGAGGGGAAGGTGGCCACGATCCGGAATTCCTTCACGCATCCGGTGACACCCCACATCCCCCATACTGAACCCATTGCTACACTGTCGTCCTTCAAGATTCTGGAGGACTCAGATGTGCTCCAGCTGGTGACGCGCCATCGCGCAACCACCTGTCCACTAGACCCCATACCTTCAGCAGTCCTCCAGTCTATATCCGCTGAGCTCCTTCCATATCTGTCCTCCATTATCAACACCTCCCTAATCTGTGGCCATGTTCCTGCTGCCTTTAAAACTGCCCGTGTAACCCCACTCCTTAAAAAACCTAGCTTGGATCCCTCTGATGTCAGGAACTACCATCCTGTATCTCTCTTGCCCTTCCTGTCCAAAACAATTGAACGTGCTCTCCTTAACCAACTGTCTGTTTTTCTCCACCAGAACAACCTGCTTGACCCGCATCAGCCCGGCTTCAGAACCGGCCATTCCACTGAAACAGCTCTCCTGGCCGTGACGGAGGCACTCGCCACTGCTAGAGCCTCCTCCCTCTCCTCTGTTCTGATTCTCCTTGACCTGTCTGCGGCATTCGACATGGTCAAGCACAAACTCCTGATCTCCACACTCGCTGAGATGGGCATTTCTGGGACTGCCCTCTCTTGGTTTGTATCGTATCTCACTGATAGATCCTACCAAGTCTCCTGGAAGGGTTCCGTCTCTGCTCCCTGTCCCCTGTCTACAGGAGTCCCGCAGGGATCTGTACTGGGTCCTCTGCTGTTCTCTATGTATACTAAGTCTCTTGGTTCAGTAATTAATTCACATGGCTTCTCATACCATAGCTATGCTGATGATACTTAACTCTTCCTCTCTTTCCCTCCCTCTACCCCACAGGTTAAGGAGAGGATATCTGCTTGTCTGACTGACATCTCTGAGTGGATGGCTACCCATCACCTGAAGCTCAACCTTGACAAGACAGAGCTCCTCTTCATGCCGTACAAGACCTCCCCACTACATGACCTCTCCATCACCATTGACGGGACCGTGGTGGCTGCCTCCTGCTCTGCAAGGAACCTGGGGGTGGTCCTGGACGACTGGCTGGACTTCAAAGAGCACATCAGGGCGACGGCACGGTCATGCAGGTTCCTCCTGTACAACATCAGGAGGATTCGACCGTACCTGACCACCTACTCCACCCAGCTTCTTGTCCAGACCATGGTCACCTCACGCCTGGACTACTGCAACTCCCTGCTCGCAAGCCTACCGGCCTGCGCCATTCTGCCTCTTCAACTGATCCAGAATGCAGCTGCCCGGCTTGTGTTCAACCTCCCGAAATTTTCCCATGTAACCCCACTGCTGAGGTCACTCAACTGGCTGCCAGTTGCAGCCAGGATCAGGTTCAAAGTTCTGACCCTGGCCTACACTGCAGCCAATAGGACAGGCCCCACCTACCTGCAGGACTTAATCCAGAACTATGTTCCTGCTTGACCACTTCGCTCTTCTACAGCAGGGCGACTCGCACTTCCCCCCCCTCCGTGTCAACGGCTCTCGCTCGTCCCAACTGCGGAGCTTTTCCACCTTAGCTCCTCAGTGGTGGAATGAACTTCCCATTCCCCTGCGTTCTACTCGAACCCTGCCTGCATTCTGTCAAGGCCTGAAGACACACCTCTTCAGACTCCACCTTGACTGATGTTCTAACCTAGGAATGTCATGGTTTTGAACCCTGTTTTGCTATGCGGTCGTTTTCCTCTGTGGCCACGCAAGGGCGCTGCCCTTTTGGTAGATGCTTGCTCCGCCCTGCTGAGTTGGCGTAGCTTCTGTTAAGCGTTTACACCTGTGCTTAGTCACCTGAGAGATATTTAAGCCTTCCGTTTCCTTCTATCGGGGCTTCAACATTAATTGTTCTTTGTTTTGTACTGTGGTGTTTTTGTTGGCTGTGAGTTCTCGTACCATTTTGGCTACTCGCCTATTTTTAACGTCTCTTAGTTGAGGCAGGGCTTATTTCTTGCTGGCTTGGTGGTTGGTTATCTCGTAGGAGTTTGGGACCGTAAATCTCTGCTCTATTTTGCCTTTTTTTTTTGTGCTTTTTCTCCGTGTATGGAGTTTTGGGCGATTCTGTTCAGAACAGTAGTTCTGTTCGCCCTTCGGCACATGTCTTCCCATAGGGAGATCGGGCGTTACGCTTCTACTTAGTTCTTAGCTCGTAGAAGTATAGAGTAGTAGTTTCTCTGGTCCATTTTCGCCTGTTATTTGGTTTTCTTACTGAGAGACCTGGCGTTTTGCTTCCACTCATTTCCGGATTACTGTGAGCCAGTGAGTAGCCTAGCTTTGGTGCGTTTATTTCTTGTTTTGTCTCCTTCTCATGGACTACGTCCCCCTTTGTTGTGAGTCGGGGTTTTTCGTTACATTTCCCCTTACTGAGAGGCAGGGCTTGTGCATGTGTAAGTCAGTTAGCCGATAGTTTCGGTGCAGCTGTCCCATCGTCTTTTGTGCTCTTTCTCCGTGTATGGAGATTTGGGCTATTCTGTTCGGAACTGTAGTTCTGTTCGCCCTTTGGTGCAATTCGTCTCTTAGGGAGACCGGGCGATGTTTTGGACATGTTTGCGTTTGACTGTGAGCCTTAAACTAGCCATGGAACGTTAAATCTCTGTTCCTGTTCGCCTCGTTACATTTCCCCTTACTGGGAGGTTGAGGCGTGGTTTTCTGTTGAGCTTGGTCATTTTGCTGGTAAGGCTATGGGACTGCGGTTCTCCGTCGGCTCGCCTGTAAAATGTTTCTCCCCCTGGGAGATCGGGCGTTTACCCCCTTTAGTTCTGCATATGACGGTTAGTTCTAGCTTATGGAAGTAGCCACGGAACGTTATCTCTGTTCCTTCGCCTCCTCCTATACCAATAGGTATTAGTTTTCTGTGTTTATTTGCTGTGTGTTTTGTTTGTGCCATTGTGCTACTCGCCTGTTATTATGCGTCTCATTATCGAGACAGGGCGTCTGTTATTTCCGGCTTGCTTGTTGGTTACTTAGCTTGTAGAAGTATGGGGTAGCAGTTCTTTGTTCCCTTTCGCCTGTTTGGGTTTTCTGGTTAGGAAACCAGGCGTTTGGTTTTATACTCTTTGGTATGTAACAGTGAGCCGGTCTGTAGCTGTGGTGTGTGTGTTTGTTGTATTCCCCTCCCTTATCTGCGGGGTATCCCGCCTTAGTGGCCTAAGGGCTTAATGAATCCCCTTGCTGCGTTTGGCTCCTCCCACATCACACGTCACGCCCCATTACAAGGAACATTACAGTAGCCTGGAAATGTTGGATCTGTTCCTTCGCCTCCTCATACTATCGTATTATTTTGCAGTGTTTGTTTGTGTTTTATGTTTGTCTTTACGCTACTCGCCCGTTATTATGTGTCTCGTTACCGAGACAGGGTGCATATTATTTCTGGCTGTTCAGAATCCTGTCCTTGCGCTGTACTTGGCGTGTGATAGTGAGCCGGTAGTAGCGTCTGTAGTGGTGTTCGTTGTCTTGTCTCCTCCCTTATCTGCGAGTATCCCGCCTTAGTGGCCTAAGGGCTTAATGAATCCCCTTGCTGCGTTTGGCTCCTCCCACATCACACGTCACGCCCCATTACAAGGAATATCAGTTCCCTGTGTTTACTAGTTCCCTGTGTTTTTCCTGTCTGTTTGTTATAGTTTATAATAGTATTTAGAATAGAAGTGTAGTATAGCTGATTTACTCACAGCTTACTGTGAACTACAGTCAACGTTCATTACTAGGGATAGCTGCTACATTATGGGAAGGATGTGCTTTGTCTTGTCTGTTCTGTAGTGATCTTGATGATGTCTCTGTATGCACTTATTGTACGTCACTTTGGATAAAAGCGTCTGCTAAATGAATGTAATGTAATGTAATGTAATGTAATATGCTTGAAAGTGGGTCACACAATATAGATTTTTTTCTCACTGATTTCTGGTATATCAATTTTTTCATATCTTTACATCAATTGTATTCTTTGTTTTTGAATTATACTGGGCAGGTGAGATGTGGAAGAGGATAGTGTAATGGGGCATGACGTGTGAGGTAGGAGGAGCCAAACGCAGCAAGGGGATTCTTTAAGCCCTAAGGCCACTAAGGCGGGAAACCCCGCAGTTAAGGGAGGAGACAAGACAACGAACACGCCTACGGACGCTACTAACCAGCTCACTGTCACACGCCAATAAGTAGAAGCGCAAGGACAGGTTACTGAATAGCCAGAAATAATACGCGCCCTGTCTCGGTAACGAGACTCATAAGAACGGGCGAGTAGCGTAATGGCAAAAAAATAAAACTGTTAACAAACACTGCAAAATAATACGATAGAATGAGGAGGAACAGATCCAACATTCCAAGGCTACTCTCAGACTCGCAGTCACACACAAACATGTCCACAACATTGCCCAATCTTCCCTATAGGAAGACATGCACCGAAAGACGAAACAGAACAACAGTTCCGAACAAAATAGTCAAAACTCCATGTACGGAGAAAGGTACCGAAAGGAACGAACAGGACAGGCTGCACCGGACATTTACCGGCTAAAAGACCAAAGCGAGATTAGTAGAAAATAAACGCCCTACCTCTCCATAAAGAGGAATGTAACGAGGCAAACAGGAACAGAGATTTAACGTTCCATGGCTAGTTTCATAGGCTCGCAGTCACATGCAGAAAACATAAAGGGGTAAACACCCAATCTCCCAGGAGAGAGCAACATTTTACAAGCGAGCTGACGGAGCACCGTCGTCCCATAACTTTACTATTAACTCTATGGGCTTTGGCCCCCTAGTGGTGGGACGTATCCGTCCCAATTTTTTTATAGTGTTCATAAATTATAACGTTAATAAAACACAGAGCGTTCGACGCAAAATTGTTAAAAACAGTCACAGTCTGCGAGCACATTCGTTTATATGCTTATCAGCTCTCAGGTTACACTACAGAGCCATAAAGCAGCAGGGTGCTAATAGCCCAACCCACTTTTTTTATTTGTTTACAGCCTTCACCTCGCCGCAGTCACAGGCAATAAAATGCATATCACAAAAACATTTGGTACAGTTTCTACACGCTAAAAAATCAAGTTCCGATTTAGGAACAATTGTATGTTATTGAAAATTTGTATAAATAAACATTATGTGTTTTTTCCCTGTGCTCACTTCACTATGCATACAACCGATGTGCTTCCGGTTTTGTGTAAATATATTTTATTTTCTACAAAATCTCTTCGTAAACATGTTTAATCAACCAAATATTTTACCTGGTTATGTAGTTATAACTGTTTTCTGAAGAATCCTGAACGCTTTTTCGTAATCCATTAATCCATTTCCCAGCAAAATCTCCATTTCCACAGTGCGTACCCTTCGAATTTGCCTTTGTACTACGTTACCACCGTTGCGTAAAAACATTACTAGACTGCTTCAGGAATGGTCTAACGTAAAACACGTAGATTATCTTCTAAGGGGTTTCCTACCCCTTTAAATTAAGTAAAAGATGTCATATTCCAGCGACTGGGAACGGCGCTGTATCCACGCGTAACGACAGCCCATAGGGTAATGGCGGTATGCGCAATCGGCCCCATGACTGTGAAGTTAGCATCAAATTTGTCGCCAAGTCACATGCGCTTTTTTTCTGAGCTTGTGAAGGAAGGGATGGACTTCATTGCTGTTCACAAACATTTTTAGCCTATCCAGATAAAATTAGCCCTGTGTCAGCTGCATATAGGCTACAATCTAGGCTACATTTTCTCTTACGCGTGCGTGGTTTGTTATGCTGAGCAATTGCGCTGGTCACATTTCGTTGCTGGAGCGAAACTTTAGTTTTTATCCGAGAAAATGGCCAAGAAGACCGTTTATTTCACGGTTGCTCAGGTATTGGAGGAGGAGGAGCTGGACCGCAGTGATTCCAGCGGTGAGGAAGGCGAGTCCTCAGGGGCAGAGAGTAAAGACTCTGTAGCAGAAGCGGCGTTTGAGGAAGGCATGGACCCGTTTCTGGACATGTAAGTGTTCTCTTTGAATATATATATATATATACAGTCAAGCCGGAAAGTCTCCCCACCCCTTTCACCTTCTCCACGTTTTATTACGTTACAGACTTATACTACAATAGATTGAGTTCATTTTTTGCCTCAAACATCTACACACAATAACCAATAATGACGAAGTGAAAACAGGTTTTTAGAAAATATGCAATTTAATTTTACTGACAAAAATAGGTTATTTAGGGGTTACATATCTGTACACACCCTTAGCCTAATACTTGGTTGCTGCACCTTTGGTAGCGATTACAGCTTCAAGGCATCTTGGGAAAGAAGCTACGAGCTTGGCACACTTGTTTCTGGACATTTTTGCCCATTCCTCTTGGCATATCCTTGCAAGCTCTGTCAGGTTAGATGGGGAGCGTCGGTACACAGCCATTTTCAGCTCTTTCCACAGATGTTCAATTGGATTCAGGTCTGGGCTCTGGCTGGGCCACTCAAGGACATGCACAGACTTTCTCCGAAGCCACTCCTTTGTTCTCTTGGCTGTGTGCTTTGGGTCGTTGTCATGTTGGAAGGTAAACCTTCGCCCCAGTCTGAGGTCCAGAGCGCTCTGGAGCAGGTTTTCTTCAAGGATCTCGGTGTACTTAGCTGCATTCATCTTTCCCTCTATCAGGACTAGTCGCCCCGTTCCCGCTGCTGAAAAACATCCCCACATCATGATGCTGCCACCGCCATGCTTCACTGTAGGGATGGTATTAGCCAGGTGATGAGCGGTGCCTGGTTTCCTCCAGACGTGACGCTTGGTATTCAGGCCAAAAAGTTCCATTTTGGTTTCATCAGACCAGAGAATCTTGATTCTCATGGTTTGAGAGTCCTCTAGGTGCCTTTTGGCAAACTCCAAGTGGGCTGTGATGTGCCTTTTACTAAGGAGGGGCTTCCGTCTGGCCACTAACTTAAAGGCCTGATTGGTCCAGTGCTGCCTGGATGGTTGATCTTCTGAAAGGTTCTCCCATCTCCACAAGGATACGCTGGAGCTCTGTCAGAGTGACCCTCGGGTTCCTGCTCACCTCCCTGGCCAAGGCCCATCTTCCCCGATTGCTCAGTTTGGCCGGGCGGCCAGGTCTAGGAAGATTCTTGGTGGTTCCAAACTTCTTCCATTTACGAATGATGGTGGCCACTGTGCTCTTTGGGACCTGTAAAGCTGCAGAGATTTTTCCGTATCCTTCTCCAGATCTATGCCTTGATACAATCCTGTTTCTGAGGTCTGCAGATAATTCCTTTGACCCCATGGCTTGGAGTTTGCTCTGACATGCACTGTCAACTGTGGGACCTTATATAGGCAGGTGTTGGCAATCCCCAATCATGTCCAATCAATTGAATTTATCACAGGTGGACTCCAATTAAGTTGTAGAAACATCTCAAGCAGTATCAGTGGAAACAAAATGCACCTCAGCTCACTTTTGGGTGTCATATCAAAGGGTGTGCACACTTGTGTACATATGATATTTAACATTTAGATTTTTTATAAATTAGCACAAATGTCTAAAAACCTGTTTTCACTTTGTCATTATGGGCTATTTTGTGTAGAATTTTGAGACAAAAAATTAACTCAATCTATTGTAGAATATGTCTGTAACGTAATAAAACGTGGAGAAGGTGAAAGGGGTGGGGAGACTTTCCGGCTTGACTGTATATATGTATATGCACACACAAATAATAATAATTATTATTATTATTATAGTATCAACTGTCTGAAGCGCTATTATCTAGAGTATTTTTAGTTTCATGATCAATGGATTGTCGCAGAAGTTCGCTAGTTAGCTTCAATGTTGTGACAAGCAGGAGAGGAGCACATTGCCTGCTAAGGGGGGATGGGAAGAAATGGAACAGAAGTAGAAATTACTGCGCCTTGAAACATCGGGTTTGCAGCGTTCATTTTCTGTCCGTTTTTTTGTGCAGAAACCAACCCATGGGCCATTCTCAGTGCTTTATTTCACGATTTCAGTCAAGACATAATATTATAATAATGTAATTTAGTTTTTAGTTATCTAAAATGAATCCATAAATCCTAGTTGGCTACAATTCCCAATTATGTGGGAGCTAATATCAGAAGCACTGGATGTAATATATATATATATATATATATATATATATATATATATATATAATTTTATTTATTTTTACAGTATTTCACTTAAATGTATTTCCATTTATTTCCAGTATTTCCATTTTAAATGTAAAGCAGATTGGTTAGATAACATTAGGGCAAGTAATCCTGTTCGGAGAGGTATTTGGGCACTTTTGGGCACAATTTCAGCACAATTTGTAAGAGCATACTCTTATACACATATATACAAAACATGTGTAGGTTTATTTTCTTTACATTTTGTATTACAAAAACTGTTTCAATAGAAAGATAAAGTTTTCTGATGATTGACATGCCTGGACAAAAAGATATGCACATGTTTTATATTTGGAGAGGTTTGGATAAATATTGGGACACTGGGCACAGTTTTGGAAAAATTACCAATGGATAAGGAAAGCCTGTAGATATCTTTACCAAATTCTATACACATGTGGACAACATATCAGTGCACTAGTGTAAGGAATTCTGGCTTGCTCCAGTACTTGGAAGTTGAAATATTCAGTGCTAAACTGTAAAAACACAAGGCGTTTTGTACTTTTTTTTTGTTTTTTTATGTGTATTATGTATAAACTGTATGTGACCATTTTTACATAAATTTATTCTGATGCAAATTTCTGAATGGTACAAGCCTCTTCTTTCATTGAAACGTTCAACCATGGATGTGCAGTGAATAGTTTTTGAGATATTGGCACTTAATTGACACTAGTAAAAACTAGGCGAAAATTGGGCCAAATGGGCCAAAGTAAATAACATGACTAACGCAAGCTCAATTGAAAACAAACGCCCTAGCCTCTCAGTAAAGGAATATGTAACGAGGAAGGAACAGAGCTAACGTTCCGAGGCTATTTTCAGAAACATGCAGTCACACACAAACATGTCCACAACATCGCCCAAGCTCCATATAAGGAGAGACACACCCGGAGAACGAACAGAACAACAGTTCCGAACAAAATCGTCCCGCAGGTAAAAAGGGCGAACAGGACAGCTGCAACAACAGACCAACGCAAACTTAATAGAGAATAGCAAGCACTGCTTCTCAATATAATATAAAAACCCTGACTCACAACAAAGGGGAACGTAGTCCACGAGAAGGAGACAAAACAGGGAACAAACGTACCAAAGCTACTAACCGGCTCACTGTAACATGGAAAAGAGTAGAAGCTCAAACGCCTGGTTTCTCAGTAATAAAACCAAATAAAGGCGAAATGGAACAAAGAACTGCTACCCTAACTTCTACGAGCTAAGTAACTAAGTAGAAGCGTGAACGCCCGATCTCCCAGGGGAGAGAAACATTTTACAGGCGAAATAGAGCAGAGATCTGCGGTCCCATACTTCTACGAGATAAGTAACTAAAGAGCCAGCAAGAATAAAGCCCTGCCTCAGTAACGAGACGTTAAAACAGTAGAGTAGCACGAAAGGTACAAATAACACACACCAAATAAATAAAGCCCTAAAGTCAGTATGATAAAAATGCCCTGTCTCTTAGTAAGAAACTACTATACAGATACACACAAACAAACAAAGACTCCTCTCGCTTTCACGGAAGAAAGCAGACAGAGAGAGGAGAAAGAGACATCGAAAGCCAAAATCTAGGCAACGGACTAAAACGGAAAAACCAGGAAGCGAGGACAGAAAAGAGCCAGGGAAGAGTCCAAATAGCTACTTCCACATAGGCGAGTCCCGCATAACTCCAATGACGCACAACGGAGCAAAACAGTCTCCTTAAAAACCTAGACCAAAATAATACTGACTTAAAATACAAAGGGCAGGATAATACCACACACAAAACAGGATAACTGATGCCCGACCATACACCACAATACAAATCATCAAACAATCAATATAGAAGCCCCAACCGAAGGAAACGGGAGGCTTATATAGCTCTCAAGGTGACCACGCAGGTGTGGATGCTAACAGAAGCTCCGCAATCCAAGCAGGGAGGAGCAAGCATCTACCAAAAGGGCAGCGCCCTCGCGTGGCCACTGAGGAAAACGACCGCATAGGGAAAAAGGGTTAAAAACCATGACAGATAGATGAGATAGCACAGGTGTGTGTGTGTGTGTGTGTGTATATGGATACAGTACACAGAGGAAGAAACAGACAGACATGCAAATGATCCTTCTGTGATTGCTTGAAGAGAAAATACATTTTTATTTTTCCCTGCTGAAAAATATCCTGCACCTCAATAAGTCTGGAACATTTTCACAGTTAAATCACAAATCGCCAATTCATGTCAACCTTTTAAAAGCTGGGGATCTCAGACAGAGCACAGCACATGGAATATGCTGCAATATAGTATATGTTATAATATGTACACTTTTGGATAAGGAAATGTATGAGGGACTATAATTCATTTTGGACATCTCACATACATTATCTCTCTCACACATACAAACCCCAATTCCAAAAAAGTTGGGACAGTATGTAAAATGCAGATAAAAGCAGTGATTTGTAAAATCTCTTTTTCATATATTTAATTGAAAACAGTACAAAGAAGATATATTTAATTTGACCTTATCAACTGATTTTTGATTTTTGTAACAATAACCTAATTCCATTTTATGCCTGCACCACGTTCCAAAAACAAATTGGGACAGGGGCAAAAAAAAGACTGGACAGTTCAAAAAACACCTGTTTGGAACATTCCGCAGGTAAACATTTCACATGTAATGTTCTTTAAAGTACAGAATCAGAGCTACAAAATGAGGTATCACTTGATGGGATTGAGTAAATATTTCTGTAGATATGACTGTTTGAATATTGTGATTCTGCAAAACACAGTATTGAGAAACCTGGCTTTAAAGATTTTGTTGTGTATCTTGGAGGACTAATGGCAGATTCTAGGTGAAATGTGTCAATACCCTCCCCCTATCTACATGTATCATGTGACTGTTTAAACATCTGTGATATGATTGGTAACTGAATGGGACAAACTCTTGAATACTGATTTAGAGTCTTGAATAAGTTGAGGAAAAAGAGCTTAAACCACCTTAAGGCATTGCGAGTAGGGTTTGGTATTGTTTGAAATTTTTCGATACTGATACCAAAACCGATACCCTTAATTCGATATGATACCTGCATGATACTTTTTTCGATACTTTATATCAGGGCTGCCCAACCCTGTTACTGGAGATCTACTGTCCTGTCGGTTTTCATATCAACCCTAATTTGGCACAACTGATTCTTCTACCAGCTCAACAAGCTCTCTAGCTGTTGAATGAGGTGTGCTTTGTTAGGTGTAATGGGGCGTGACGTGTGAGATGGGAGGAGCCGAACGCAGCAAGGGGATTCATTAAGCCCTTAGGCCACTAAGGCGGGATACCCGCAGATAAGGGAGGAGACAAGACAACGAACACCACTACAGACGCTACTACCGGCTCACTATTACACGCCAAGTAGAGCGCAAGGACAGGATTCTGAACAGCCAGAAATAATATGCGCCCTGTCTCGGTAACGAGACACATAATAACGGGCGAGTAGCGTAAAGACAAACATAAAACACAAACAAACACTGCAAAATAATACGATAGTATGAGGAGGCGAAGGAACAGATCCAACATTTCCAGGCTACTCTCAGACTCGCGGTCACACACAAACGTGTCCAGAACATCGCCCAATCTTCCCTATAGGAAGACATGCACCCAAAAGACGAAACAGAACAGCAGTTCCGAACAAATTCGTCAAACTCCATGAAAGGAGAAAGGCACCGAATGGAACGAGCAGGACAGGCAGTACCAGACATTTACCGGCTAGACCAAAGCGAGATTCATTGAAAATACACGCCCTGCCTCTCTATGATGAGGAAAATAACGAGGCGAACAGGAACAGAGATTTAACGTTCCATGGCGAGATTAATAGGCTCGCAGTCAAACGCAAACATGTCCAAAACATCGCACGGTCTCCCTAAGAGACGAATTGCACCGAAGGGCGAACAGAAACACAGTTCCGAACAAAATCGCCCAAATCTCCATACACGGAGAAATAGCACAAAAGACGAAAGGACAGCTGCACCGAAACTGTCGGCTATCTGACTAACACAAGCACTAACACAAATACAAGCCCTGCCTCTCAGTAAGGGGAAATGTAACGAGGCGAACAGGAACAGAGATTTAACGTTCCATGGCTATTTAATTAGTTCGCAGTCTGATGCAGAAAACAAAGAGGTAAACACCCGATCTCCCAGGAGAGAGAAACATTTTACAGGTGAGCCGACGGAGCACCGTCGTCCCATAACTTTACTATCCAAAAAGACTAACGCGAAAATAGCACGACAGCCTCTAAATATAAATAAAAACCCTGAGTCACAACAAGGAGGAACGTAGTCCACGAGAAGGAGACAACACAGGGAACAAACGTACCGAAGCTACTAACTGGCTCACCGTAACCCGGAAATGAGTAGAAGCTAAACGCCAGGTCTCTCAGTAAGAACCCTTAACAGGCGAAAATGGACCAGAGAAACTACTACTCTATACTTCTACAAGCTAAGAAACTAAGTAGAAGCGAAACGCCCGATCTCCCAATGGGAAGACATGTGCCGAAGGGCGAACAGAACTACTGTTCCGAACAGAATCGCCCAAAACTCCATACACGGAGAAAAAGCACTAAAAAGGCAAAATAGAGCAGAGATTTACGGTCCCAAACTTCTACGAGATAATCAACTACCAAGCCAGCAAGAAATAAGCCCTGCCTCAACAAAGAGACGTTAAAAATAGGCAAGTAGCCAAAATGGTACGAGAACTCACAGCCAACAATAACACCACAGTACAAACAATGAACAATTAACAATTAATGTCGAAGCCCCGAGCGAAGGAAACGGTAGGCTTATATGTCTCTCAGGTGACTACGTACAGGTGTAAACGCTTAACAGAAGCTCCCACAACTCAGCAGGGCGGAGCAAGCATCTACCAAAAGGGCAGCGCCCTCGCGTGGCCACCAAGGAAAACGACCGCATAGGGAAACAGGGTTCAAAACCATGACAGTTAGGGTTGGAGTAAAAACCTCCAGGACGGTAGATCTCCAGGAAGAGGGTTGGGCAGGCCTGCTTTATATGAAAACTTTATATGTTTATCGACCAACTATGTTTCTATAAATGATTATAACTGATATCTTTACTGTTTGTAAACATTTTCATTCTGTAAACATTATGTCATTAAGTCATTATAAACATAAGTCATTATAAACATTAGTATTAAGTATTATTCTGTGAAAAGTTTGCCATTGTAAAATGACTGATAAGTAGGTTATTGTTCTGTAAACATTATGTCATTGTAAAATGACAGAATAAGCACAACAGAAGAAAATAAAGTGCAATTCCAAAACTGTCAGGACATCCATTTTGGAGATTCAACTGTAAATGAAATGATGCAATAGCACGGCACTGTTCATCTCTTTTTTCGTTCTTCAGCTTAGTTCTACTTGCTGCTACAGTAAAGGGAGTTACGGAAGGGGTGCAATCAGCTACACTACTGGCTTTCACAGAGGGACCTTAGTGAATGAAATAATGAAATAGGACATCGATTAATTTCACAACTAGCTGTCTACTGCAAATGTTTATTTATGATTGCTTCAAAGATATGAGGTAAGTTAATAACGTTCACGTAACTGACATCTACCTAACATCCTACGCATACGTTAGGCTACAAGGCAATCGTTAATATCCGAACCAAAAGTTGTTCGCGAGAATCGTATTTGTTATTCAATCATTGTCTGCAGTCAGAAGACCCAGCACTGGATGATAAAATGCTTTACCATATTCGATGTGTTACTGGTGTAACACATCAAATTTAATTGTAGTTGCATTTGATGCAATGGATTGTCCGCTGGCTGCGAAAATAGCATTCACATCCAGAAGTAGCCTACCATAAAGTATCTACCGTATCTACCTACCGTAAAGAATTTTGGTACCGTTTTTTCCTAAATGTTTTGATACTAGGTAGGACCAACGAATTTCGGTGAGGCACCGTTTTTCGATACCCAAGGTCAGATCAGTGCCATAGAACCAAAAAGAAAATCTAATCAGTCCATGCAGTGACTTCAACCAGTCACTGATTAAAGCAGGTTCGCTTGGTGCATAAAGAAAGATGTGACAAAATGATTATTATTAACCTATCGATCAGCATTGTGTAAATAGTCAAAACAGTTCCAAGTCGAAAAAACCCGAAGTTAGCATCCTGTAAGCGATTAAAAGTAGGCTAATTAGTTAAAAGGGTGTTTACTAGCCTAGCTGTTCTGAGAAAATCTGAAATCAAGTAACCTGTGTTATACAAAAATGTTTTGCGTTTATAACAAACTGAATTTCACAAAATGAGTTGAGAATTAAACAAGTTATCATAGATCTTATCAGGGGATGCTTGTATGCATTTGTTTATACGTGGCTGTGCAGACGTATCTGAACCATTGATTGTCGAAAAAGGCTCGATCTGAACAGCATGAATGAGAAGCGTCAAGGTTTTGTATCTATTGATTCTCCCATTCATAGATTTTATTAATCTAAGCAATAACCACAATATTATGCAACAGAGAATCCCAAGAGTCTCTGGGATTGTGAAACGTTATGACTGATGTTATGACCCTCAGTTATGAATTTTTCAACTTTGTTTAGCAGAAATTATATTGCAACATGTCATCACAGAGAGCGATAAAGTATGATCTCTATCTTTCTAGGTCTAACTAGTGTGAGGGGGAGTGTAAGGTTCGGAGAACCAAACGTGACCGATAAGGATTTCTAAAAGCGTATCTAGAGAGATACACCACAAAACGCGGAAGTAGTCGCACCAGGACTGAGATAACATAGGATCGGGAGCAAAACTTCCCTAGCACAAGGCAAAACAAAGCAACCTCCAAAAACTGAGGCGATCTCGATAAACAGTGAGAATAACTAACAAAAGCACCTCACACACTAAATAATTAGGCGTAACAAGAGGTGGTGAAACAAAACTCGATAAAACGAGTGAGGGAAAAGAATAGAAAAGACCTGTTAGCCAGAGCTCTTGTGGCAAAAGAGCTGAACACAACTGGCAACAGGTGAAAAGAATAAAGGATAAAGAAAGACTGGAAAGGAAAGAGAAAACCAATCTAATCCTAAATCTTATAACCGGACTTGCTGCGTTTCCTATTAGTACGAACCAGAAATGCAGCGACCGAAATTCCTATACCTTACCGACTTTGTTTGTCAACATAGCAAAGACAATATCGAAGTGTCGGAAATGCGGAAGTCCTGGGGTATTTATAGCCGGCAGGAAATGCAAGGTGCAGGGAATAATAGTCGGGTGAGCTACAAACACCGGAACGGAGGCGGAAAAAATCCGATAGAGGAAAAAAGAAAAAAGAAACCAAAACGTAGACCAGCAAAGGCTGCAAATAACCATGACAAATAGTCCCTATATTGAAATTTAGGTGAATGGTAGATTTGATATTCAGGATTGCGATTCTGGTATTAACTCAATTTTGACCGGATAGTGATTTTCTTAAGTTTAATGCGTCCCCTGTGAAATCGTCCTGTGCGAGACATGTATCTGAACTCACATATGTTCTCACTTTCACATACATATATTCTCACTTTCACATACGTATATTCTCACTTTCACATACGTATATTCTCACTCTCACATTATGTTCTCACTCTCACATACATATATTCTCTCTCATATACATACAGTCAAGCCGGAAAGTCTGCACACCCCTTTCACCTTCTCCACGTTTTATTACGTTACAGACATATTCTACAATAGATTGAGTTCATTTTTTGTCTCAAAATTCTACACAAAATAGCCCATAATGACAAAGTGAAAACAGGTTTTTAGACATTTGTGCTAATTTATTAAAAATCTAAATGTAAAATATAATATGTACACAAGTGTGCACACCCTTTGATATGACACCCAAAAGTGAGCTGAGGTGCATTTTGTTTCCACTGGTACTGCTTGAGATGTTTCTACAACTTAATTGGAGTCCACCTGTGATAAATTCAATTGATTGGACATGATTAGGGATTGCCAACACCTGCCTATATAAGGTCCCACAGTTGACAGTGCATGTCAGAGCAAACTCCAAGCCATGGGGTCAAAGGAATTATCTGCAGACCTCAGAAACAGGATTGTGTCAAGGCATAGATCTGGAGAAGGGTACGGAAAAATCTCTGCAGCTTTACAGGTCCCAAAGAGCACAGTGGCCACCATCATTCGTAAATGGAAGAAGTTTGGAACCACCAAGAATCTTCCTAGACCTGGCCGTCCGGCCAAACTGAGCAATCGGGGAAGACGGGCCTTGGCCAGGGAGGTGAGCAGGAACCCGAGGGTCACTCTGACAGAGCTCCAGCGTATCCTTGTGGAGATGGGAGAACCTTTCAGAAGATCAACCATCCAGGCAGCACTCCACCAATCAGGCCTTTATGGTAGAGTGACCAGACGGAAGCCCCTCCTTAGTAAAAGGCACATCACAGCCCGCTTGGAGTTTGCCAAAAGGCACCTAGAGGACTCTCAAACCATGAGAATCAAGATTCTCTGGTCTGATGAAACCAAAATTGAACTTTTTGGCCTGAATACCAAGCGTCACGTCTGGAGGAAACCAGGCACCGCTCATCACCTGGCTAATACCATCCCTACAGTGAAGCATGGCGGTGGCAGCATCATGATGTGGGGATGTTTTTCAGCAGCGGGAACAGGGCGACTAGTCCTGATAGAGGGAAAGATGAATGCGGCTAAGTACACCGAGATCCTTGAAGAAAACCTGCTCCAGAGCGCTCTGGACCTCAGACTGGGGCGTTTACCTTCCAACATGACAACGACCCGAAGCACACAGCCAAGAGAACAAAGGAGTGGCTTCGGAGAAAGTCTGTGCATGTCCTTGAGTGGCCCAGCGAGAGCCCAGACCTGAATCCAATTGAACATCTGTGGAAAGAGCTGAAAATAGCTGTGTACCGACGCTCCCCATCCAACCTGACGGAGCTTGCAAGGATATGCCAAGAGGAATGGGCAAAAATGTCCAGAAACAAGTGTGCCAAGCTCGTAGCTTCTTTCCCAATATGCCTTGAAGCTGTAATCGCTGCCAAAGGTGCAGCAACCAAGTATTAGGCTAAGGGTGTGTACAGATATGTAACCCCTAAATAACCTATTTTTGTCAGTAAAATAAAATTGCATATTTTCTAAAAACCTGTTTTCACTTCGTCATTATTGGCTATTGTGTGTAGATGTTTGAGGCAAAAAATGAACTCAATCTATTGTAGTATAAGTCTGTAACATAATAAAACGTGGAGAAGGTGAAAGGGGTGTGCAGACTTTCCGGCTTGACTGTATATTCATACTTTCAGACATATATGTTCTCACTCTCACAAACATATTTTCTCACACACATACACTACATGGCCTAAAGTATATGGACATCCCTTAGTCTGGGGCTGTTTTTCATGGCTAGGCTCCTTAATTCCAGGGAAGGCAAATCTTAACACCACTGTCATGGTTTCGCAGGCTGCCGTTCCTCCTCGGCTTTCTTGCGTTCGCAGCTGCGGTCCGGCGCCCTCGCCAGGTTTTTTCCGCTACCTAGTGCTCATTGCCTTCACCTGTTCAGGTGTTTTCGCCGGCTATTTAAGCTCTGCGTCTTCCGGCCTCGGCGCTTCCGTGTTGTCATTGTACTTCGCCACGAAGCTGGTATCAGTATAGGAATAAGGAGACCACTTTGCTGCATTGCTTTGTTTGGAGTAACGCGGGACTTGCCTTTTGGTGCGTTAGAGTTCCTTTGTAGGATTTTGTTTTCTCTTTTGCACTTTCTGTTCCTCGTTCTGGTTTTCCCTTCTGTTCTCTCTGAGACCATTCTTTACCATTTTCCTTTACCTCTCTTTTTTAATGTTCTCTCTTATTGAGAGCGAGAGGTAATTCTCTCTTTTTCTTTCTACTACTCGAGCCTACAAGTTTTTTCGCCCAATTGTCTGGGTCGCTATTATTTTTCCTCTGTTGTTTCTTTACCTCCATCTAGGGCTCTCTCGTATTCAGAGCAAGAGGTATCTCTTCCTTCCTTTGCTCTGCTCGAGTCTCGGTCTGGGTTGTTTTTTCTTTTGGCTTTATGCCGGGAGTTTTATTCCCTATTCTTTATTTTTTCCCTACTCCTTTTGCGGATTCATTTCCGCTTTTGTGGTGATTCCACTATGTGGAGTACTTTTAGATTCCTCCTCTGTCGCGTCTGGTCCTCAGAACCCGACACTCCCATTATAACCACAGCATACAATGACATTATAAACGATTCTGGGTTTTTCAACTTTGTGGCAACAGTTTGGGGAAGGCCCTTTCCTGTTTCAGAATGACAATGCCCCCATGCACAAATAGAGGTCCATACAGAAATGGTTTGTCGAGATCGGTATAGAAGAACTTGACTGGCCTGCACAGAGCCCTGAGCTGAACCCCATCAAACAACATTGGTATCAATTGGAAAGCCGATTGTGAGCCAGACCTAAGAGCCCCACATCAGTGCCCGACCTCACTAATGCTCTTCTGACTGAATAAAAACAAATACACACAGCAATGTCCCAGCATCTAGTGGAAAGCCTTCCCAGGAGAGTGGCGGCTATTATAGCAGAAAATGGGAACCAAATCCATATTAATGCCCATGATTTTGGATGAGCAGGTGTCCATATACTTTTGGCCATGTAGTGTATATTCTCACTCTCACATACATGTCTGTATGTATGAGTAGAATGTATGTACATGTATGTGACAACGTACAACGAAGCAAGAGGGCATAAGAAATTGATTGTTTTCTGTTTTATATTTTCGAATAATATGAGAGTGAGAACATGTGTATGTAGAACGCAGTGGCGGAACTAGAGTTTTATACATGGGGCGGCCAACGTCATTATTGGCTATTGTGTGTAGATGTGTGAGGCAAAAAATGAACTCAATCTATTGTAGTATAAGTCTGTAACGTAATAAAACGTGGAGAAGGTGAAAGGGGTGGGGAGACTTTCCGGCTTGACTGTATACTGTATGTGACTATTCTGAAATAAATGTATTCTGTAGCAAATTTCTGAATGATACAGCTTCTTCTTCAGTTCGAACTTAAAACCATGGATGTGCAGGGAATATTTTTTTAGATATTGACATTTAAATAAAACTAGTAGAAACCAGGAGGAAATTGCCTCTGAAGGGCCAAAATAAATAGGGTTAAGGTCATTTCAGTAGAGGTACCGAGTATCGAATCAGTATCGTTTCAGTTTCAAGTACCGTTTCAGTATCGAGTATCATGATACTAAACCTGGTATCGGTATCGAAGTCAAAATTTTGGTATCGTGACAACACTATGTTCTTCACACGAGTGGCAACTGAAATAGCTGCTACATTCTAACCAGTTAAAAAACTTTTGCTTTTCAACCAAATTTAGCCGGTTTTTCACCTGAACACGAGACAGTATTTCACCGACTTTTCAACACAAAAATGTTCACTGGGGTGTGCAGTCTTTGGCACCGATAACATTGGGCAAGTTGGCATTAGCTTGATTATGTCCTTGACCACACCATTAAATAACAAGCAGACGCTAGCACAGGTGAAACGAATGAGTGCAGGTAAGCGGAAAAACACGGCAAGAGCGCCATCCCACGGCACCGAAAGGAAACGTCCGCAGAACAGAACCGGCGAGCTGCAAAACCATGACAGTTATGGGTCGAATTAAACAGCTTCATAGCCTACAATTGATTAATAGGCATAATCTTTGCTTTTTACAATCGTAATTTATTACGTTTGCATTGCGCATTTCAAAAGCTACATTTATTCTTGTGAATTTAACAGAAAACTAAAATAAATTCACATACTAATTGACATTCAGAAACTACATTTAGCAGCATTTTGAATTTATGAATGCAGTACACGTGGCCCTGAGCAGGTGTAAAGTTAGTTCATAGGTACAAACAAATCTCAACTTTGATGAATGTTGAAATACAAACAAAAATGTTAATACAAACGACTTACACACAATTTAATTCTGCTCACATTTCATGAATGAGGCTCAATATTAGTAATATATGTCATATTGAAAAAAAAATGTATTTGCATGAATTATGAAACATTATTCATAATTATTTATTCAATTTAATGCCTACATTAAATTGAGGAATTAGTTGTATGGTCAATTTAGTCCATAAAGAAATTCAATAAAAACAAAATAGGCCTGATATCTAGCAGAGGCATTTGGTTTGGTATGTAGAGAGCAAGTGGTTTAAAAATAGAATCTGCACCAGAGGTGTTCTTTGAGTCTTGCGTAATGGCGCTCTAATGATGAATATCACCTCTCTCATAACATTTAAACGCGACTGGTACTGGAGAGGATGGCAGTGCACTGGTATTCACTTAACTCGTAAATCTGTAAATGTGCACTTTATAAAGATATGATTGAAGATAATTGAAGGAAAGGTCATTGCTGTGGTTCCAGCAGGACTGTGATTTGCCAATGACAGAGTAGCTCCATTGATTCATTTACCCACTGCTCTCTTGTAGCAGGTGGTTTTTGGCTGTTTGTGACTCAGCCAGTATATTCAGCACCCTATTCCACACATTTAATTGAATCAATTTTTACGGCAACCACATAGTTCGGACAAGTAGTCAACAAGTCAGTATAGTGCACATTAAAATGAATAGAAAAAGCATACAACTAAATTGAAATAAACATAGGGAAATCTTTTAATTTAGTATCACTTTTTTTTGGTTCCTGTTCTCTGAGCTACAGAAAAGGAGAAATGTACATGCACTATGCACATCCACTATAATTTCATTGCAATATGTTACAACAATTTTATTTACTAGACTTCATAAGGGTGGTATTCACCTGAAATAAAAATACTGAGTCTGAGGAATGGAGAAATATTCTGCATGTAATGTTGAATAAAAAAGAATGGTGCAAATATCATCTATATATTTGAGCTGGTGATTGCTGCATGAGGCAGCAATTAAATGACAGCTTGTAAGACCATTATGGGGGAATTATTGCAGAAAGCACTATTGGTTTCTTTACTAAACCTGGTGCTCTAATAAGAAAGCAATGCTGCAAAGACAATGATTATATTGTTCACTGCCTGGTAAATAACAATACTTACTGTGTTTTCAAAGATAGCAATTACAATTATGTTTAATGCTGTCTGTCTCCAGTTTAATTACATGGAATGTATAACTGCATGACAGTCAAATAGTCTAGCAAATAAATACATTTGCTGATTGAATATGAATTTGACATGGCTGATACAGGTTAATTTTGAAATGCACTTGCTTGGAAGGTTTAATTACACAGTTGTGTTCAGTATGTCATTTGAATGTGCAATTTGTTTGCATGTGTTACACCTTCTGAATAAGGTTTAGCACATGTGATGAATGATAGCAGGCAGTGGATAAAATGCAGTTTAGCAGATTGATTGTGTGTGATGAAGTGTTTAGCAACACCTATAATGGGATTGGTATGCAGATTAATTGAATGGTGTATCGAGCTCAGTAAAAAAAGTGAAGGCCTAATTTGGGAATTATATCTATTTGTCAGAGCCAGAGGGTGCACTTTCCCTGATATAATTACCATTGTATATGTGCACAGGAAAAAAAAACCTTACCCAAGGTGTCAATCATGCTTATGGATGCCAGGGTTAAAGTTTGCATTCAAAACAGAGAGCAAAGCACTTCTAAATATACAGATCCTTTCCAAAAAATTAGAATATCATGGAAAAGTTTTTTTTTTTCCATAATTCCATTCAAAAAGTGAAACTTTCATAGATTATAGATTCATTACACACAAAGTGAAATATTTCTAGCCTTTATTTGTTTCATTTTTCATAATTTTGGCTTACAGCTCCAGAAAACCCCCAAAACAGTAACAGTTTCCTATCATCTCTAAACTTCCTTTTTATGAAGGTGAAGGCATTTCATGGGGTTGTCAGTGTGCTATGATTGTTAACCAGCTGGGGTGCTGTTGCTATTATCTTTGAGTAATTTACTTACCTGACTTACCTGAATTGCTTCAATAGCCTAATATCAACACTGCAAAAAAGTTGAGAATGCTCAAAAAGTTTTGAGCTTGAAATAGATTTTCAAGTCAAGTTATGCCAACTAACATTCATTAGTTTTGTCATTAAACGTAAATTGAATTGTTAGAAAAACTTGAATTACACAAAAATTTAATTACATTATTCTAACAATGAAATGTAATCTTTCTTAACTAATGAACTATTGGTTGGCATACCTTAAAAATCTAAATTAAGCTCAAAACTAAAAAATGTAGTGAGTATTCTGTGTAACTGGACTGTAAGTAGTCTGCAATTTGCTCTGCATAAGAATATCGGCTGAATGTGACTTGTTGTACTGTCAGCGCATTACCTCAAATATGTCTTATAGCCTACATTCAGCACCATCATTAAGCTTAATTAATTACTCATATTTACATATGTTCTTGTGTTCTCATTTTCTCATATTCTGTCACTGAGAATAGAAGACTTAATTTAGAAATTCTTATTGGCTTTTTCTTTTCACCCACTGTTGAACGTCTAATATGCAATCATATTCTCGGCCTGTCTCGTCATTGCAACATCCTCCATCAATTTAAGAGAGCACACACAGGAAATCGTTCTCTTCCTATAGGTGTGTGCTGCCAGCTGTCACTTGTTTTTTCACTCTGTGCTCAGCTGTGAGCCACGCAGCCATTGCATCGGAGAAGCAACCGTCAAGTGCAACCTACCGGCACATAAACATAGTCTAGTGATGAGGTGGGGGGAATCCTGCTGACAGAAAAGCTCTGTCCCCAGGTGAACAGCCAATTAGTTGCCAGCCAATTAATGGTTTGCTAGCCAGTCAAGACTGCATGGTCAGGATCTGATTACAGACTTTGTGGGACGTTGCTCAACTGGAAAAATGTTCTTGTGCAGGACGAGCCACCCGACAACCTTTAAAAATCATACCTACAAGCGTCACAAATGGTAATGTAGGCTAACGTACAGCACCCTGGCTGAAGACACTTGGCTACCACTGATTGTCTGTGTAAGGCCCAGATGAAATGTCCACAGAAAACAGGTCCAATCACAGCATTCAGAAGACAAAATAAAACCCAAGTAGTATGGTTTTAAAAATGTAAGATACCAAAATGTAAATTCATTTAATTAGTTTGCTCCATATTATATGTTTACCAGCTGCTTGAAACATACCCTATCTAATGAGTATAAATTTATTCATTAATGGTTTTGTGTATGTAATAACGTAAAAACAGCCTGTTTGTGTATAACCATCTGCTCACATGTTCAGATGGCACATGTAAGTCACAAAATAAGAGCTAACATGACGATGAAAAGCGTGTCAGTGCTAAATTCAGCACTGCATCATTCTAATTATTATATTATGTATATATTCAATTTAATACAACATGATAATCAAACAAAAAACTACCAAAGCTATTTAATTTCTATGTATTTATTTTTTGCCAGGTGATTTTTTCCAACATAAACAAATTATTAAATTACAGTTAATAGCCTACAATGACATACAATGGCATTTTACCTATCCTTCAGCCTAAACCCTTGTCTACTATGAATAATTTGATCTTAAAATGGCTTTTATTATGAATCATTAGAAAATGAAAACGTTAACTTGGGTAACAATTGATATATGGTCCTTCATAAACACTACATAAACATTCATAAATGTCAGTTACATTGCATTACATGGGCATTTGGTGTGTGTCACGGTAATGTCACTTGCTACATCAGGGGAGACATGAAACACCTTATTCCTATTTGCGGTTAACAACATAAGCATTATGAATGTTTATGTAGTGCTTATGAAGATCACATTTCTATTTTACTATTTCAACTATTTATAAATTCATCATCTTGCCAATCTGTACTGACACAGTAAAACCGTTGATAAACAGGCTACACAATAATATTCAATTGCATGTATTGATCTCTTACAACTTAAAGTGATGGTGACATTTATATTGTACGAGAAATTTTCGCTAAGCTATGGATTTTCTTCTTTCGAAGGGGAAAATAGCTTTGATGTTTTTTTTTCTGTCATATATATTTGAATACACACTGGTTATCCCCTGTGCTTTACAACTCTATGCTCCACGGCTAAAGAACCTAAATGAGGCTTCATTAATCAGACTGGATTCACCTCAACAGAGCAAAGGGGGAAGAGGCAGAACAGGGGGATGGATGGTTGAGAAGGAGAGGGCCAATTTATGTGCTAGAGCCTGCAGCAGGACGAGTAAGTACTTAATTCTAGCTGGAAACACATCATTTGCATGCATCATTTGCCAGACGCCCATTTAACATCTATTAATTAGATCGGTGCTGTTGAAGAGCAGGAAGGTGTCAAGCAGCGTAAATAGAGCCCTGTGATAACCCCCCAGGGCTGATTGTCAAAATTGTTTTGTGGATTATAACATTAGTAAGGGGGCCAAAGGGGCTTCTTTGGCTGTGCGCGTTTCTCTCTATTTCTCTCTCTCTTTCTGTCTCTCTCTCTCTCTCCATCTCACCCCCAACCTTATACAAGCTCTGTCTTCACTAATGTATGGAGAGGAAGCAGTCAATGGCTGGATGGTAGCCTGTTATTTCAGACCCACAGATATTGGCTCTATTTATAATTGACACTGGGGATGGCTGCCTCATACAATTGGGTTATCATTGTCATGGATCCCTCCAAAGGCACCAGGATCCTCCAACTTAATTAGTGACTGTCTTATCTTCCTACCGTATAGTCTGGCATCGGGGGGCTGTGGAAAAAAATCCCTATTACTTCCACGCAAATGGTTTGACCAGAAATCTCCCTTCTACTTGGGAGTTGGCAGGTGGAGGTAAATCTCTCACTTATGGGGCAAGACTAAGATGAGGAGGGGAGAAAATAGTGTACAATTTCATGGGTGAATGGATGGGAGAAACCAATTGGAGAATTAATGTAAGAAATAGGGGGGGGGGGGGGGGTTTCATGTAGCTATGCCATTCTTTGACTACCACCCACCAAATGAACCGCCGTGTTATACATCTGAAAAAGCAGCAAGTTATGCATTCTCAGGTTCATAATTACAATCGCACATGGCCTAACTCCCACTTCGACAATGGTATTCCCTTAGTTAAGTCATAAGGATCAATATCCATTACTGAATTTTCAAAGCAGAAGTATGGACAGGACTATATGATGAGGCAGAGATAAGGATACATATTTATATTGCTTTGTGTTCATTGAAATTGTTTAGTTCAATAATTGTTTAATTTTTGTAATGTTATGCTTGATTGTTTTTGTGAGGACATTGTGTGATGAAAGGAAGCAGACTGTTTCTATATTTCTAGTACTGGCTGAAGAGGGCTGCACTCGCACACGGTTTAAAATATGGTGTACTTACTCCAAAAAGAAATTCTTACGCTGAGATACGAAAAGTTGGTTTTTTATTTTGTCATGAATGCAAATGGGGGGACATGGCAAACACCTTCTCGTGGTGTCCCCCGTCAGTAACTTATGACTGCCAATCGCAGTCATAAGCGAAACAGAATTTGCCAGTTTAGGGCCCTCACCCGGGCTGGTGCTCGGCTGCAGTCGGGGAGGAGAGCCGGTGGTGATTACTCCGCTGGCCTCCAACCCAGAATACTGCAGCTGAACACCGAAGGACTCACCTCCAACAAGATCAGCGTCATCGAGGAGCTGGCCTATACCACCAAGGCCCTCGTCATCCTCCTCCAGGAGACCCACTGCTTTTCAGCAGATAAGCTAGTATTACCAAATTTCACACTAGCTGGGTCTATCCTAAGCAGGAAACACGGCCTTGCCACGTTTGTCCATGAAAGGCTGAGCTGGACTCTCGCCGATCAATCTCCGGCTGACTCGGAGATTGAGTGGTTGTGCGTGGACGTTGCCGGTTTTAAAATTGTAAACGTCTACAAGCCTCCCCCCTCGCGATTCACGCCGGTGTCTGTCCCGGTGTTCCCCCACCCCTGTCTCTATGCTGGCGACTTTAACTGTCAGCATGAAGACTGGGGGTACAATACCAACACACCCAACGGAGAGAACCTGGCTGCTTGGGCAGCTAACAACTGCCTGGCCCTGTTATACGATCCAAAGGGTGCAGCCAGCTTTCTCTCCGGTCGCTGGAACACTGGGACGAATCCTGACGTGGCATTTGCGAGTGTCGGTGTAGACAACCAGCTCCCGGACAGACGTGTGCTCGGAAAGTTCCCGCGGTCCCAACATCGACCATCGCTGATAACCGTGCCTAAACTCGTGGACTCTATCCCGAGTGAGCCGGTGAAGCGATGGAATTTCCGTAAGGCCAATTGGAAACGCTTCCGCCTCTTCACTAACAAATCCACGTGGCGTCTCCCATCGCCTAATACCAACAACGTGGATGAGGCATACCGGGACTTCTGTGGCATGTTAGTGAAAGCGGCCAAGAAATCCATCCCACGCGGACGTCGCAATAGCTACAAACCGTGCTGGGATGCGGAGTGCGAGAACCTCTACCGCGTTTTCCTTCGGGCTCCTGCCGGAACCGAGTCAAACAGGGCTGCTACAGCCCTGTTGTCAAGACTCGGCCGGAGGAGACAAGAGCGCTGGGAGGAGGCTGTCAATTCCATCGACTTCTCGCACTCCAGCCGCAAGGCATGGAGTATCCTGAACAACCTCACTGGCAGGTCAAGACACTCCCCTCGTCACTGCCCCATTTCTGCAAATAAAATCGCATCACAATTTGTGAAAAATGGGGTATACGAGGGTAAAGACCGCGAGTCATCACGACTCGTGGCAAAAGAAGTGTCTGACCTCTGGAGGGCCCCAACATCTAGCAGCGATAACATCTCCGGTGAATTCACACCGGAGGAGTTCGCTGCCGCCCTCCAGCACCTAAAGCCAGGAAAAGCTCCGGGCCCTGATTCCATCTGCCCGGAGCTTATACTCCATGCCGCACCTGCCCTGAAGTCCTGGTTAAGAGCTTTCCTCTCTTCCTGCTTGCGCCAACTCAAGATCCCCAAAATCTAGAGAAGAGCCCTAGTTGTCGCGATCCCTAAGCCGAATAAGCCTGAAGGGGATCCTAAGAGCTACCGTCCCATCTCCTTGCTCTGCATCCCCTTCAAGATCCTCGAGCGTCTTATCTACGCCCGCGTCGAACCGATCGTCGACCCACTGCTCCCTCGGGAGCAGGCCGGGTTCCGACGCGGGAGATCGACCGTAGACCAAGTCACTTTGATGACTCAAGACATCGAGGACAGCTTTTCGTTCAAGAAGAAGGCCGGAGCCGTTTTTGTCGATCTGACGGCTGCCTATGATACCGTATGGCACCGCGGCCTCACCTGCAAGCTGCTCCGCCTGCTGCCGGACAGGCACATGGTCAGTATGATCCTGGAGCTTGTCCGAAATCGCAGCTTTAACCTTACCACCGGTAGCGGACAGCAAAGCAGGTTACGACGCCTCAAGAACGGCGTCCCCCAGGGATCTGTCCTGGCCCCCCTCCTCTATAATATCTACACTTATGACTTGCCTGATACAGTCTCGCGGAAGTATGCCTACGCGGATGACCTCGCGTTGGTGTACTCCGCTGGAGACTGGCAGTCATTGGAGGGGACTTTGAGCCAGGACATGCAGACACTAGTGGCATAGAGGAATGGAGGTTGAAGCTCAGCGAGGCAAAGACGGTGTCGGCGGCCTTCCATCTTAACAACAGGGAGGCTAAACGTGAGCTCCGAATATATATTAGCGGAACACCCCTGCCATGCTGCGCCGAGCCAATCTACCTCGGCGTGACATTGGACAGGTCGCTCACGTTTCGCCGACACCTTGAGTCACTGCGCAAGAAGTTAACATCTCGTGTGGCATTGATGAGGCGACTAGTCGGGTCAGGCTGGGGCGCCGACGCAAGAACATTGCGTACGGCAGCCCTGGCCCTTGTTTACTCGACTAGTGAGTACTGCGCACCGGTATGGTGTCGCAGTGCCCACACCCGCCTCATCGATACGCCCATCAACGAAGCCTTGCGCATCGTGACAGGATGCCTGCGTCCCACTCCCGTGGACAATCTTCCCATTCTTGCAGGCATCCAGCCCGCTGGGCTTCGCCGCGCGGGAGCCACAGCACGTCTCGCGTGCCGGGCCATGGAGCCAAACCATCTGCTCCACGAAAGGCTCGCTGTAATTGCTGAGCCTCCCCGGCGCCTTAAGTCGAGACACCCATTTGTGCCTGCCGCACAGGAATTCCTGCAGCAATGCAGTGATCTTAACATCAGTGCGGCACGGTGGGCGGATTACATCTGGAGCACGGAGTGGGAGGAGAACACCTCTAGACTCCGTGACTTCATCCCAGACGTCGGTTTTCCCCCTATTGGGGTGGACCTGCCTAGACTGGCATGGGTGAGGCTTAACCGCCTCCGGACCGGCGTTGGGCGCTTCCGCTCATCGATGCACAGATGGGGCTTGGCTTCTTGCGCAGCCTGCGAGTGTGGCGCGGAGGAACAAACCGCAGACCATGTCATCCTGGACTGCCCGATTTATCGGGCACCCAATGGGATGCATGGTCTGTCGGTTCTGGATGATGACACGGTGACGTGGCTACTGGAGGTGTGCCCTGAAATATAGTCCGGGTGAACCCCCCCCCAGGCTCGGGGTGGTAAAAGGATAGCCCCTCGGCCCCGAGCCTGGGGATGTGGGACAAAAAGATCCTACCCAAACGAAGAAGAAGAAGATGAATGCAAAAAGATATAAAGTGCAAAAAATTGTCAGTCAAAGACTGTCCTCAGTACTTCTTCCAAGCTAATACACAGACAGGTAATAAAACTCTTTCGATATCAGTCTTAATTGGCAACAGGTGAACCAAGCATACCAATTAACTGGAATAGAATCCTTTCCAGAGACATGATTGATACAATTACATGATTGATTCAATTAATTTGCAGATATTCTTAAGTCATCATACTTAGTTAAATTATCAAAATCAGGCTTACAATATACATACATATTAGACATGAATAGATTATATTGACAGGAATAAATTACACTTTTGCATCAAAAGGCAGTTGGAACATATACAATCAACAACTGGAGAAAAGGTAGACATTGGGAATATGGTACAACCAGATATCAGTCTTAATTGGCAGCAGGTGAAGTAGGCATACTGATTGACTGGAATAGAATCCTTTTCAGAGACATGATTGATTCAATTAGTTTGAAAAACATTGTTAAGAAAGTCATCATACTTAGTTAAATTATCAGAATCATCGGGCGTAAAATATACATACATGCCAGACATGGATAGATCATACCAACAGGAATAAATTACACTTTTACATCAATATGCAAACCCAAATGGTCAAAAAGCAGTTGGAACATACACAATCAACAACTGGAGAAAAGGTAGACATTGGAAATTGGTACAGCCAGGAATCATGTGGGCACATGTAGACAAAGTTGGGCAGGTGGAGAGAACTAAAGAAAACATGTCAAATTAGGAGTCTCATTGAGACCCAGAGGATGCTCCGTTTTGACCAAAAAAGTCCATCTGCTCTCGCACTGTAATAATTTTGATTCAAAATCAGTGTGTCTACGTGTTGTATGCACTCTGTCTATGCCACAATAAGTAAGCATAGAAACAGGATGTTGTGCCGCTAGGAAATGCCTAGCTACAAGAGATTTAAGGTCACCCCTGCATATCGAACTCCTATGTTCATTAATGCAGATCCTAAATTGGCGATTGGTCTTGCCGAAATATTTTAATCCGCATGGGCAAGTTAGGAGATAGATGACATTGGTCGAGCTGCAAGTAATAAAGTGTTTATTAATATATTGTTTACTAGTTGTGAAGCTTGTGAACGTATTAACTTTTTTACCATTGTCACACGAAGTGCAATGCAGACATGGAAAAAAATCCAGACATAGAAGAAACCCTTAAAGTGATCATCCATATCTACTGCATATCTCACAGCAGAGTGATGGTTTGTGGCTTGTTTGATACCTCAGACACTTGATGACTTACAGCCATTTAGCCAACCATGTGATCCATACTGTTCCAGTGTAATTGACAGCTTAATCTAGACACCCCCCCCCCCCCTGTCTTTTGATGTTGTTGGGTCACAGACATCAGGAAGTCATGGCATGCAAAGGATAAAGGATATGTAACCAAATATTAAATATGAGGACTTTATTTAAATTTATGTAAATTTGTCCAATTACTTTCCGTCTCCTAAAATGGGGGGGACTATGTATAAAAAGGGCTACAATTGCTACACGGTTCACTCGATATGTATGTAAAAAGCCTCAAATGAAAGCTGAAAGTCTGCACTTTAACCTCATAGTCACTGTTCCATTTCAAATCCAATGTTCTGGAATACAGAGCCAAAACAACAAAAATTGTGTCACTGCCCTCAAACTTTTGGTCCCCCCTGTATGTTTTATTTCTGTATTGGCTTAAAATCCCTGTAATGTCCTGGGTATATTTGATCCAGACTAGCAGTTTCACAGGTGCTATTAAGTAAACAGAACACAAGGGTTAAAAGGTGCTTTGTTTGCTGTAAGGCTATGAGGTGTAGCCTTACAAACAGCTAACCCTGTGACTACAGCTGATCATCCGGACAACAAACATTTCTATCCAATATGTAAAATATTACAAGTATATTGCCAGACACATGCACAGATAGACCTGAGGTGAGGCTTGAGTCTCTGCCCCTTTTGCCTTCAGTCACAGAGTGTTCGCAGAGTTTGTTGTTGCAAAATATATTGTGGGATATATTTTATATGTTATAATATATATATTTTGTAAAAATATATAGTTTCTATATTTTTGTAATAGATTTTGTCTTGGGCCCAAGAATTCATAGCTGCGGCCCTGTCTCCATTTCCTAAATGGTTGCACATTGAGAAGCATTGCTCAGGGCGCACCTCAGAACAGACTCCATCGACATAAAATGTTGCATCTGAACATCCCTCGTTTCCGAGGCTGACTATCCTCCTGTGTGCACGGCACACGGTGAATGATGCCTTGCTCTGCCTTTGCCTTGTCTTTCCTGACCAATAGAGAAAGAGGCAAGCATGATGAAACCACTAGTAAAAGCAATATCCTCAATACTATTTCAGCCAAACAAATACATTAGCAGCTTTAATTATAAGTTCTAATTAATTAAATTAATCTAAGTTAGTTACCTCTAGGCAAGCTAGCTAAACATCATCAGCCCACTTTTGTAGCCTAGGCCTCTACTACGTGACCGTGTGGTTGGCGCACCATATTTGAACTATATTGAACCAGACAGGACATGGGCAGTGAGGTAGACGGGGGTACAAAAACTGCTTATACAGTACAACTAGCTCAGTTTCAGTGGAGGCTGGTCAGCTGAAAATATGATGGAAAACTTTCCTTTAAACTGATCATTGGGTTCAACCAGTTTCCTTTCATTTTACTTGATTAACAAGTGTGCCAATGATCTGAATAATCAATCGACAGGTAAATACAACGTCTTGTTAAGGAGATTAAACAATAAATTCAACTTAGAAAAATCAGTTTTAATTACTAAATACACTTAACGAAAAAAGATACAGCACTCTGTACCGCGTTAGCTTTCAGCACAACCTGTAATAAAGGCTATCTAACAAAACCTGTGCTTCAAAATCATTTAAATGACAAAATCTGTGGATTGCACATCTTTGCCATGAATATCATGAATTAATGTATCCACAATTTTTTTTTAAATGTCAAAATGTGCACAATTTTAAAATAATTTTATTATTTGCGTAATAGCCTTACTGAGAAGAACTCTATCATTATTATCACTTTTCTTTATTTTATTGATTCTATATACATGTTTAATGTTTATTTAATGTTCATTCCTAGAACAAAGATAAATATATATTGAAGACCAAGTTGTTTGTGTGTATTAAATTATAGTGTGCACATTCAGGGGGTCTGTGGCGAAATGCAATTTGAAAAGACAGTATTGTGTGCGAAAGCAGGCGCTGCCCCTTTTCAGCTTGAGCCTCTGTCTCTCTAAAAGTCTGTGCATGGGCCCGCGTACTGCAAATCACCAGAAGTGAAATAGTGTTTTCCGAGCCATACAATTGTTGGCAGCACAGAGCTTTGAGATACTCTCTACCGGTACATTATTAGCAGATATCCAGGCCATAATGGCTGAAATAAAAGAGTTAGCAAGCTGTCAGTCTAAACAATTTACTTAGTTAATCTGTAGCTATGTAACCTACTCCCAAATAATTGACTGTGTTAGCCAACCATCTAGCAACTAAGCAATGATCTGCAAACTGCTGTATCAAATGAATTGCTTGACTTTCTTTGCTACCAAACAGCTGACCCCAGTTAAGCTATCCAGATAACAAATTTTATTTGGCCTGGTTCATGCCTGCCTCCTGCATTGAGATACTGCCCAGTTTCCTCCAAGGCTTTTGGCCCAGATGTGACCCAAATCTGGTTGCCGGATAGAAACCAAAAGTGATCCTGCAAACACCCAAACCCTGGGCAGCCCTGCTGACACTGACCCAAAACTCAGCCAACACCACAGATGCTGGGCAAAAACTGGTCTACAGCCAACACAGAATACTGTATTCCCTGATCTAAGGCAAAACTAGCCTTCATTGAACCATGTTTGGCCCAAATTAAGACCAGCATACACCAGATCAGACTTGATTATTAGAAAGTAAATAATCAAACCTTGCTTTGGTTAGTGTACCAACTCAGATTCTACTAAAAACACAATTTTGTATTGTGTATATCACACACTATTCTATAGCAGGCAAAATAAAAGCAACCTGACTTAGCAGTACATTTATCAGCTAAAGACAACAATGTGTAATGTAGGAGAGAAAATGTAACTTTATTGATTCATTAATTTTATTATTAGAACACACTTTGTTGTAAGCATGGTGTCAAACTAAGTTACCTGTTCCAACTCTTTTCTTGGGAAATAGGGTTAAAATTTTTCACATTTTCATAATTTCTAACTGAACCATAAAATCGATGCATCAGTGAATTTATGTTTAAATATAAGAACAGTATGATTTATTACACCATAGCCCAAGACGAGATACCAGTCTGCCCAATGCTCCATTGTTTTTCCCCCTATTGTTTCAGCTGGTGGACCAGTGTTTTCTGACTAAATTCTGCCAACTCTTCAAGAACATAAAATGGAATCAAGTGATTTTTTTGGTTGCTTGAACTGGATTTTTAAAAGTCTGAATAATTGCTGCATCAATCAAGTGGGAGAACGTAACATCAGGACTTTCTTGAAATTGTCAAAAGAAAATTTGCATTTATTTTAATTTAAACCATAAAACATACCGAGTGACATGTATTCACTGAAACTTTTTCAGTTTCAAAACCAAAACACGTTGATCCTATTCTCCTAAGAATGCGCAAATTAAGTGTTATCATTGTCACTCTAATTATTAGACTGTACTTGTTGTGTGACAATTTATTTTTATTAACCCTCATATTATGTTCGCATTTTAAATAGTTTTACACTTTCTGTGTTACCTTTTGTGTGTCTCCCAATTAACTAACTTTTTATCCCTAAATATAAAAAATCTGTGATGAAACATCTCGTTTTAGAACATGAGGTAAGTGAAAGTTTGTGAAGTTTAAAACCTGTATGGGAAAGTGCCACCAGAATTACCCACAAAAAATCTGAAATGAAAAAATCTAAAATGAAAAGGTGTATTTTCTTACATATACAGCTACCCCACAATGACCCCACACAACACTTTTATATACAAGGTGGTATAGGACTTTTGAAAATATAACATTATGTTTATTGTGTACTAATCCCAACGAATTAGGAAAAATCATTTTGTGTCAAGATGAAACAAATAAGTGAGACGGGTGCGTGAGGGTTGGACCAGAAATGCACGCCTCAGAAACAGTGGTTGGAGATAAAGTCCCATCAGGGCTTTATTAACGGAGTGTCCAATGAGCGTAGTCAAAACACAAGCAAAGTTCATACACGGGTAATCCAGCCAAAACAAAAGTACAGAACCGAGGGAGAAGGCAGTCTCAGAATCGGTACACCATGCGAAAAGTCCAGTAACCAGAGTAGCTGTCAGCGGGGCAGTAGTACAGGCAGATGGTAGGCAGGCTCGGGGTCGAAGACGATGCAAGAGTCCAGACCGAAGTTCGCTCCGTGGGGCAACAGTACAAAGACAGCAGGCAATAACTCGTGGTACAGGCAGGCAGTGGTCAACAAAACAGAGGTCGATAACAATGGTCAATAAACAGGCTTGGATCATAAACAAAAAGGCAGGCTTGAAAAAACGCTCAAAAGTGCACTGACAAACAGGTGGCAACAATTTCGCGAAGACAAGACATGAACACTGAGCTTAAATGCAGGTGTAGACAGGTGCAGACACTCTATCCTGATCTAGCGTTAGTAAATTAGTAAATGACATGCACGAGAAACGTAAGGTAAACATGAACACATGGTTAGAGAGTTAGTATTACCCAATCCTGATCTAATGTTAGTAGATTAGTAAACTAGACACGGGAGAATGAAACAATTAGGAAAGCGTGAGCGACAGCAAGAGAGATAGAGAAAGCATGAACGCAAGGCTGAGGAAAAACACGGAAATGTGTATGCTAAACAATGAACGGGAAACGTAACATGAATCAAATATAAAACGTGACATGACAAGACTAGAAAATAAATTGTTACAATAATCAAACATGAAACGTGACATGACATAAAAATTAAACGTAACAAGAATAAAACATAAAACGTGGCATGACTAGACTAAACACAATATGTGACATTAACAAGAAATCTAACTAAGACAAGAAAAGAAAAGAAAACGTGACATGACAGCTGGAATCGTGACAATAAGGTTTTTAAGAGATCCGGGTCAAATTGACTCAGAACATAATATGATGTTATGATGGTTAGAATACAAGGTCTTATTAGAATACAACATCTTATTTATCTAGCTGTTAAAATGATTCCAAGGACTGATAGATATCTCATGGATAGGCCATCTGACAGAGTTTTTACATTTCCGAACAATTAAACAAAAACGATGAGGTAGCTTTTGAGCATGGCTCTTTGGGAAAATAGTGTTTTCCTTTTATATTAACAACTGCTACTCTAGAGAACCAACAATGCTATGTATTATTTTAACAATTGTGTTAGTGTTTGTTTGCTTCATGATTCTAAGGCTGGTCCTACGGTATGTGTTGTTTTTTGAGTGAAACATCTGATGCTGATTTAAGTTGTTCAAACAAAGCCTTACTCTGTATTATTCATGCTGTTGGGGGTTGTTGTTTTTAGTGCAGTTCAAGTGGATCAACATGACAAACATATAATATCTTATATCTAATATCTAATATCTTTTAACACTAATTCTCACTTTAAAATGTGGAACCATAAAAATATGATTGGATGATTACTGTTACGACCCCGGAATAAGACTGAACCCAAATGCACGACAAGGAGACAGAAGTACAAGTTTATTTATGCTCAGGGCAGTCCTGATCATGGGGAGAAAGGCAATGGCAGTAGACGTTCCAAGCCGGAACTGGACTCAACCGGCACCACAGTATTGCTCCAAGCCGGAGCTGGACTTGACAGGTCTCACCGGAATTGTTCCAAGCCGGAACTGGACTTGACGGACAAGCCGGACTTGACAGACAGGACAGAGAGTGGGAGCGCTAAGCATCCAATAAATTAGGCTTCGAACTAGACTCCTGAAGCGTAGGGAGAACAATTAATACAGACAGTCCAGTTATGAATGTGCGGGAGCAGTGGGAGCAGGGAAAGCCAGCGGTGATGATGGCGACAGGTAACCGGGTTGTTTGGAGCAGGGGATGAGCGGGAGCGGAAGCGGTTGAGCAGGACAGTGCAGCGGGGCCCAGGCAGGACGCAGGCGTGGCAACAGGGCAGCGGCAGTAGCAGCACGGCAACAGCAGGGCGGCAGCAGTGACAGCAGAGGCAGGAGCGACAGCACATCAACAGTACCGCAGCATTGGCTGTGAGCGGGGACCGCCGCTGGGTGGAATAGCAGAAGCCCCAAGCTGCATGCACAAACGTCAGGTGGAAGGTAGGGAAACCGCAACACAGGCAGGGATTCACGGACAACTGCAGGCTGGCAGATTTTAAACAGACAGAGTTGGTTAGCGAGACAGGATAATGAACAGCGGGTAATGCCGTTTAAGACTGAACAGACTAGGACTTGACAGTTTAGCAGAGTGAATTAACACCGATACAGAACTAAACTGTAGGACTAGGCGACTAGACAGAGAACCAGACAGGACCAGAGGTTTCAGGCTACAAGCATTAACGAACTGGCACAGGACAGAAAACACCGGGTGACTAAATGCAAACATTAATTGGAATCAATTAGGAAACGCGTGCGAATGTATGCGAGAGTGATTGAACAGAGCGGAGAGTGAGGAATGCATGCGAGACGGGGGAATGGGATAGGCTGAGACAGGAGTAGTGAAACAGAGTGATACAAATGGGAAAACACGCCCAACCTGCAGCACGGGGAAAACACGGACAATGGAGAGACAAACACAAAACAGGGGGAGAGGGAAAACACGGAGAAACCATAGGATGGGAGTGGAATGTTACAATTACAGAACGAATCAGCCGATTATGGATTTTGGATTTCCAAACATCTAATTTACAAGTCTTTGTTAATGAACTATTAAATCAACAGTGTGCTGTATTTTTCCTTAGAATGTATTTAAAGGTGTAATTGCAAAGCTGTTATTGTAAAAAAAATAGTGCGAGATGCCAAAACTATTTCCAAAACTAAGTTATTGTAATTGTAAACAACTAAAGCCATTGTTTATGTCTTCCCCTCCTCTGCTTGACCTATTTTCATCAGGCTGGGATGCTATTATTCCCCCCCTCTGATACTTGTCTCTTATTCTGAATGTGCATTATAATAACTGACAAACAACAAATAAAGGTTTATTGCTGAGTCGCAATTATAATCTAGTTGAAATGTTAGGATATTCATGGCCATCTACCCTGCTCAGTGTAGCCAAACATCACCTTTTAGATGTTTGTTTTTATGATGCCGTTGTCTTTGCCATTTATTGCTAGTCATGTGTTTTTATTAATTATGTCCTAATTAGGCAACCGTATTCTAATGCCAGAATCAAACCTGCGACAGCTAGGTAGTAGCCCAAGTTGCGGAATCTGTAGCCTTCTAATTAGCTCTCTAGCCTACATAGCTTTAGCCAACACACATATTCTATGCTATTCATAACGTCAAGGCAACAACATCAACCTAGCTAGCTCCAGACTAATGAAAGGGTTATTTACTCCTCATATTCATGATTCTCACAAATGCCTCGGAAATCAACGTGGAGTCCTGCATATTCAGGTAAAGACACATACATGTGCATGTGCATGCGAGTGCACAACTTTGAGAAATGTCCCCCTCCCTCTGTTTTCTTCACAACTTGCACACTGTCTATTGGATATGTACAAATGTATTTTTTTTTGTTTTGTTTCATAGGAATCCATCATTCAAACAGAAGGATAATTATAATGAATGCCTCTCTGCCGTCTCTCGTCTTTTTTTTTAGTCAATCATTCAGTTGAGCATGTGCTCTGTCATGTCATGGCTTCTCCAATTAATTTTTTTTTAATCTGTCCCGGGGTCAAAAACAGGGGGAGGGCATGCTCCCTAACATCGTCCGGTGCACATCCATAAAAAAATGCCCGCCTAAGAAATATATTTTCAGCTTTGCCACACTAGTTTTTTTTTTTTAAATTTTTTTTTTTTTCAAGCACTCATTTAATTGCCCTGGGGTTGCATTTTCACATTGACATCTATGTGTCTTGTTGGTCTGGTAATTGATTTTCCTGCAAGGAGCTGTCTGCGTTTAAGTGGGTCAGCGGCGTATCGCTAATTTACAATAAGGGATGTGATAGCATGCTTTCCGTGGCATACTTAAGCGGGGCTTTCTCACAACATACTCCAGTCTGAAAGACTGTTGGCACGTTGGCAGAAGAGATCTGAGGAATGGAGAGGGTGGCCTGCAGGCCTTGAATAGTGGGAAATACTGGTTTCACATTTCACCATTAACAGAGCGGTAGCCACTAGAGACTGGTTAACAATGAATATAGTGTTTATCAGTGCGCCAAGGTGACCCATGTGGTAGACACCATGCTGCTCTTCTAATATTCAAAGTGGTTTGTGAGAGCCCTCTGAGGCTACAGTTAAACAGCAAAGCTTTTTGCATTTCAATGCATTCTGCTAGTCTGCTATTTCTTGCTATTTTTATTGTTTGCTTCGCATTTCATTTTTCTTTTTTTGCATAAAGAATTTGCACAATATTCAGACGGTGATGTTTATGACTGAATAGTGACTGATGTGTCCCTTCGTATCAAAATAAGGCCGATTCCCTGTATCCCCACAGCAATCCCATCGCACGTCCATTTGCACTCAATATGCAAAACCTGGGAGCAATACGACTGAGCTAATCAGAGGTTTTTTGATTGCCAGTCCTCATCTGAGGTGGTGGATTTTCCAAGTGAATTTTGCAGTAATTCTGTAGTCTTGGCAGGGAATAGTCTACACTACTTACAGTAGGTGGCAGTGAGTTACAGTTGCAACCCTTCAATAAATCCCTCAAAGAGGAGAGACACAGGGCCTGGCACCCAACCTCCAATAGCCCTTGTTTTCTTCATTCATTTTCTCTATACCAGTGTGTTATTGTGGTGATACTGTGAAGTATGAAAATATCTGTAGCAATGACCTAGGTACAGAATTATGCTTTGTACAGACCTGTCATAACTGGTCATAACAGCATATGTCATGACAGCTGACAATGTAGGCTATATAGCAATCGCCTAGTAACAGTTTTTTTTAATGTGCTTTAAAATTCACTGCATACTTTGTGACAGCAATATTATATCTAGAGCTGTAATATGCTGTTATGTCTGATAATGACGTTTTATGATTATGTCAGTGTTATGTTGGCTCTATGGCATAGTTCAAACATTGCTGAAAAACTATATTTCTTCACGGACGCATGGAAAATATATAATTTAAATTATAAGAAAAATAATATAATAGGGCTAGGGATTTTTCTTTCCCCATAACAAAAGTATAGAGCAGTCCATGTTCAGTTCAAGGGGTAGATTTTAGGAGATCTGGCTCTCTGATCTTCGTTTTTCGAAATTATTTTATGCATATTTTTTCTTTTTCTTTTTTATGCAGCTTTTTTTAAATTTTTGAAGTCAAAGGACTTTTGTCATAAAGACTTCAGCAAATCAGCTGGATTAGATATACTCATACTGCCAAGTCTGAGGCTGAACTGAGCGAAATGTATGCTAATTAAAGCTATTAAACGTCTAAGGTACTATAAGGAAATTACCTTGTCCAGCATTGAAGGATGAAGAGGTGAGTCTTGTAATAGTATATGCACAGTGAGATCCAGGTTACACCTATATTATATGCTGGGATTATCATTTGTAGAGATAAGGGTGTTAATGTATGCTGATAAAAAGGTATGGAATCAGAAAATATATATTGCTTTTAAAAAGATAATTTCAACAATTTCTCATTCTCCCACAAAGAGGAGTATTAAATTGATCTATCATCGTCATAGAAGGGTTCTTCTGTCAAACCACCTGTCTGATTTATGCATCTCACTTTTCTCTGCGATCATTTGTATTTCATATGTTATGAATATTAGTTAGTTACTAGTCAACAGGACTGCCGATGTTAATTCAACTGACACGTAAGGCGCACAAATTGTGCAGATATTTTTTATTCAATTTATTGAATGTATGCAAATAAATACATTAAGCTGGCATTTAGATATTACTCCTTTTTAAACTTCAATGTTCAGAGTCGTACCACAAATAAAGTTGAGTTGCTTCGACGACCTGGAATGGACCTGGCCCCGTCTCTGAAGGTGTGACACTCCAGCTTTATATCAGATATAAACCTTACTGTTACAGTCATCTGTATATATCATCTCACCTTCCCCCAGTTTATGTGATTTTATACCTTGCACAGAGGTGTAGGGGGGGAAGAATGATGAATCGGCCTTGGTGCTGCTGGGGTGTCAGAGCTCACCTGCGGGAGAATCGTGTCAGAGCCTTTTTTTTTCTCCTCGGCAGTGTGTGTCACATTTCAACAGAGGGTCGCGAGGCATAACACCACCTTATGAAGACAGACCTCAGTCTCCCAGAGCAAATTCAGCAATACAGGTTGATCGTTATTAGAGAGCTGATATTTTGCTGAGGTAGCCACATTTTTGATGTGGAAGCCGAAAAAAGTGTCTCTTTCTGCCAGCGTACAGTTGGGGGGTACAGATTTGCAGTTACTTTCCTGAAGGGTTACAGTCTAATAGGTTTTACAGTGCCTTTAAAAAAAAAAGCACCGCCACTGTGACAATGGGGGGTGGGGGGGTTTACTTTGGGGAATTTATATTGATTCAATCAAGATGAGTTAAGATGCGCTGTTGTGCTGGACCCCATTCCTGCGGACACTGTGGCTCCCAGGGACCAGGGCTAGCAGTCTTCATCTAAATGGTAGCGGGAAAACCTGAACTCAAGCCTGATGGTACAACACCCTGCTGAAAATGAAGACCCGCTGGGATTCACAGCTTTCAGCTGTGTTTTCAACATTTCTAGCTGGTCTGTGGCTGGTCAAAGCTGGTCTGTGACTGGTCAAAGCTGGTTAATCTGATAGAGTAAGCTGGTGGCCAAACTGGTGGACTAGCTGACTATAGGGTGGTCAGCTGGTAAACAGCTGGATGCCCAGCAGGTAGAATTGCCAAAAACACAGCTTAAGCCAGTTTAGGCTGGTTTAAGATGGAGTGTTCGGCAGGATGAGCACTGGCACTGGTTGTGTCAGCATTCTTAAGACAAATTGCTTGTTCAGTCTCTTGTGGCTTGTTTCCTTCTCAATTATCTTACTTTTTTGACATGCCAGAGTTACGACCATAGTTAGCCTTCTCTTCAGTGGAATGTAACACCCCCTACCCTCATTCACCAATCTGCAAATGTCATTGTGGCCCTGCTGATACCACTGGTGGAAAATGGCCAGACAGGTTCAATCAGGTTCATACACGGTCATCTTATCTGTGCAGCACAAGCTAAAGATCACACAGGTTATGAATTCAGTAAATTGAGAGGATATCCGACTCCTTGTGAGCCGAAGTCAAGAAACTAGGATAGCATCTTGACTGAACTGGTAGAATAGGATTAAGACATGAGTTCAACCCTTTAAAAATGTCTGAATATACTGTTTGCAGCCTAAAGAGTTTCTGTAACTTGAAAGCTCATAAGCAACATCACGTTCATGCCCTGACATGGAACTCAAGCAAAAGGATCCATCTTGAATACATATTTCCATAAATAAGTATTAGCTCAGAATGTTTTTTAGCATTATTCATTGGTCCGGACGTGAGCATTATGCATTGCCCCAGCTGTAATTCCGAGCACAAATTTGTGTACTGCACTCCTACGCTGAAAAGCATTTGTGAGCATCAGCATGTTTCTGTAATGCAAATACTTCAAGGGCAGTTTCTGGATGTCATTTACATCAGCGCATTATATAAAGTGTACAATGGTCATCTGAGAAAGGCAATCACCCGCCCACCATGGCAATTAACCTCCGTGGCGGATGATCAGCTGCTCCGCCGCGACAGTCTCCGTGCTTTGCTAAAATTGTAATTGATCTGTTGGAGGAAAGAGGCTGCAAATATCCTCCTCGGTGACGTCCACCCTTCCCCTCTCCCTTCGAGCCTCAGACATGCCTCAGGAACATCAATATTTACTCTCGCCACCTTAATAGAGCGCTTATTGAATCCGGGCTGAGAAAGGTTGGAGGAGACAACCACTCTGACATCCTCATTAAAGGGAGGCGAAGGAAAATCAGACTCGCCACGTGGAACTGAGGACAGAGCCTTTTAATTCCTGAGTTTATAGTGCAGCCGCTTGATTCCCCCTGTCATGTTCATGCTCATGTCTGGCAATTACATTGAACCACAGCTACAAGGAGCCACAGCATGGAGAATATACTCTTAAGTTTTTTTCAAATGCAGTCATTTTAGGTGCAGAAATATAATTTCGATTCAACATGATGCAAGCGTAAGCAGTTCACATGATAAATTAGCGAGCATTTGCTGACTGCATTTTTAATGTAGGTTGCTGTATAATGTTACTATCTGCTGCAGACTGAAAATATGCAGCTAAGAGCTAGTAACTCATGTTACTCACTCTATCAAATGCCTCATAAGATGGACAATATCATGGTAAACTAACCTTTTCTGAATGTAAATGCTCTAAACTACAGAGAGTAGTGTACCGAGAGAGTTTTGGACACTAACTGATCGAGTTTTAATATGCTCTACTGTTTGTTCAATGTCTTAATTTACCCATAATTCAGAGAAAATTCTAATCTAAGGCAGACTTTTGTTAGCACTAAAGTAAGACAGCTTTATGGACCAGATGAAATGAGAGTACTAACCTAAGTCTGCGGCGTACTGTACGACTAAATCCTAGACCTCAGGCTATGTTTATGCCAGCCCCAGATCTGTAGACAGCCACGTAAATGGTGATCAAATAGAGTATAACGATAAGCACCATCAATTGGTCCAGCTTGTTAAACAGTTAATGGCATTTTTGGAGTAATGATTTGTGAGAATGGAAAGCCTGTTTTTTTGAGGCATGTCCTTGGCTTGTATCCATGTGTGACAAACGGGACCTGTCTCCCAGGAAGATAGATTGATGTGCCACACCGTCTTGGAGATCGCATCCATTAGTCTGGACTTTGACCATGGGGAGGTATGAGGGAGTGAGTGACATCGCTTTAGGGCCACGTCTCTGAGCCCCCTGGAGTCCCGTCCGCTGATGAGATGTGAAGCTCGCACTCGCCGAGGCTGCAGTTAAACCGCAGCAGATCAATATGAAATAACTGCCAAATGACATCATGAATCAATCAATCCATAATGTGGGGTGTGCATTTATTCAAAAACAATACCAACCTTCCTACGTCAATATTTTAGACTGCATACAGATCCATATGAAAACATGCAAAAATAAACGTGATCAATCAAAGGCAGGGAACAGGGACAAAACTTAGAGCCATTATTTGTTCTAATGGCCACAATAAATATAAATGGTCACCGTGGCTGTTCACTTGCAGAGAGAGCATTAGAGAGGTGTCTCTGTGTGCACAGAACGTCTTCCCCGTCTCAGTTCCTGCGACAGAGAGGCCCCCAAAGCAAGAGAATTCATGGATCATTCCCCTTATAACTGCACAAAAAAGTCAATCCACCCAGTAGAATGATGGCGGGGGTAGTTCGGTGGCTAATCGCAGTCCAATCCTAGTATGAGATGTGCTCTGTCTGACGCGTGGCTGCAGGACATAACTCGATTGTCTTTGTTGATGCATGTCGCTTCTGGAGCGCAATTCAATTTCTCCGATCGCTCCCCCCTACCTACCCCCCCCCCCCCCCCCCCCAACTCTGACCAGCAGAGCAGGAGCGTGGGACGAGGGGGGGGGGTGGATGGAAAGAGGAGAGGTTGTAAAGGCATCCTCATTCTCAATCATGGTCCATAAATGCTGGTTAATACCGGGGGGCCATTTGACTGCGATGGGTCAAAATGAGATACAGAATGAGATACTAATCTGAGCCTTGCATCTCCTCTCCCCATTATTAAATGCGGGTTTCATTTTATAGCGCTTCAAATAAAACTCCATATGTACTTGTTTCTCCTGCTCTGTCAGAGACGTTTCAGTCCAGAAGCCTAGGGGAAAAAGAAAAAAAGAAAATCAATTTGATGATATTCACCTTTCTCAGAGAAAACATTGTACCAGAACTGTTTGAAATTGCACCAAGCAATTTTACATCTCTGTAATATCTGTAATGTCCAACGCGATATGATATTCAGTCAGATAAACAGGCTTGCAGGGATTTACTAAAGGAAGGATTACATCTCCTAGTGCACTTAAACGCAACTCAATTGGAGGTTCTTCATAGTTTTCAGACGCAAAAGGAAGTGACTGTACAAACCCATGGCTAATTTTGACCATCTTTGTCTCCTCCCAATTAATTTTATACAAATATTATTTTGTCTAATGCAAGGAAAAATATAAATACTGCAAGTCAAAACATCACAAAAACGTCTCCCTGAAACTAACAGTTTTTAGTCTCAGGGATTTCCCATTTAAAACTGCTTTTAATTCCTTCATCGGCACAATAAGTTCCAAGACGTGCTCATGGATCATATCAATCTACTATACTGCATTCCAAGCATGTTTTCATTGGTCTGATAGTATCTGTGATATTCTTAATGCTGTGCATTGAATTTGCTTTAACAGGGCATTCTATATGTTTTCTTTCATAATAAGTGACACCATATGCACATATCAACCTCAAATATCATTCAGCAGGGATTAAGAGATCAAAATAAGAGTATTAATAAGCTGCCAGCATGCTTCATGTGAAAATGTAGGTCACTAATGCCTATCATCACTACAAGAGTCTTGAAATGGAGATTGCAAAATCAAAAGTGATTTCTGTGATTTGAGACCAACCTAGCAACAAAGGCAGCATTATTATAGTTCATACAAAGGAATAAGAAAGTGGCTAGACATTTTTGCTCTACCCACTGCAGGCATTTCAGAAGAGGATGGATTGCTATAGTATATGACACCATAATAATAGATTAGCATCACATCAAGAAGACAACTGGAGAAGCTGCCATGTTCTGTCAATCAATGACTGATATGAATGATGCTCAATGTTTCACTCCTGGCTCAAATCAATGGCTCATTGAAAGTGTATGCGGGCACCATCTATTAGGGTGTTTCAGAAGCTTGACTCATCCATTGGTGAGAGGAACCTACTTGATTGCTTCCTCTGTTAAAATTCACATTCTTTCTAAATATCCCAATACCATTTGCTACAGCATGTACAGTATGTGACCATTAGATGAAACATGTAGTGGTCAGCAAAGTGGTTCTGCAGTTATCACACAATGACTGTAGGGCAGTGGTCCCCAACCCTGTTCCTGGAGATCTACCGTCCTGTAGGTTTTCATTCCAACCCTAATGAAACACACCTCATTCAACAGCTAGAGATCTCATTGAGCTGCTAATAATTAGAATCAGGTGTGCCAAATTAGAGTTGAAATGAAAACCCACAGGATAGTAGATTTCCAGGAACAGGGTTGGGGACTCATTGTGTGATAACTGCAGAACCACTTTGCTGTCCACTACATGCTTCACCTAATGGTCACATACTGTACATGCTGTAGCAAATGGTATTGGGATATTTAGAAAGAATGTGAATTTTAACAGAGGAAGCAATCAAGTAGAGGAACAAGTTCCCAAATCTCAGTTAAATTGGCTCTAGCCCTAGCTTGCAAACATGCGGTTAGAGCTTCATTCTCATCCTTTGTGCCACCTTTCAAAACACGCCCACACAAATCCAGCTCATGTAATGCACATACTAATTAATCTTCTTTTTATAGCATCTTTCTTTTAATAGCTCACAAAGGTGTGAGCATCCAATAAAGTTGATTTGTTTTCCTGAACTGGTAGTAGATTGGATTGCTCATCTTTTCAGTTTTTACAATTTAAATAAAACTCTGTGACCCATCCTGAGGACTTCAATGTCAGAGTGGTCAAGGCAGGGGCTTCTGGATGGGAAAATAATATGAATCACAGTTCTGTAGCACAATGAGTGTTTTAATTATTGCATGCTTGAACTTGTTTCAGAGGTCTGAATTCAAGCACAATTCAGAAATTCAAAACTATTATTAAGTTGTGTCTGTAGGACAGTTTTGGGACATGATGAGCAAATTTGTTTAAGTTACCCTAATAGTTTTAGAAAATTATACATTTATGTCAAATTGAAACCTCTCATAATTATCTAAAATCAATTATGTAGTTCACAACTTTTCATAGAGACACACAGAGACACCTATCTAATGCTCTCTCAGTTTTTTCCCCCACTTATATCATTAGAAGTGACACAATTAAGCATTGGCATGTTAAACAGCGTAATGTTAATGTGCATAATTATGAGTACAACAGTTGGATTTTTAACAAATAATGAACAAAGATAATGTATGTTCATTCTGAAAACAGCATGCATGATAATAAGAACAATGACATTTTATTTAAAGTATACATATATGACCCAATTTCATCCAAATGTGGAAGTTCACTCTGCAGAAAACAATCTATTTAGCTATTAATATGAATTGTATAGTAGGTCTTGGAAAAATAGATTTTATACAACTGACTCTACCTGCAACAGAGTCACTTTTTAGAATAGGTCAGTGTAAATTATTGCATTTTACCTCTCATAATTATTCTGTAATTAGCAGGCTATTGATTATAGCTTGATTCCATGTGCTGTGATCAAAAAGCCTTTTTATAATAGTTCTGATTGACTTCGTGCCCCCAGTCAAAACAATCCAGTGCCACTGGGCGCTGCCTAAATGGTTTGGTGAGAATGGTTACATTTGTTATTTTATTTATTTTTTCACCAATTATTTAACAGGGGAATATTTCTAAGTCACATATTTCAGAAAAGTCAAGAATGTAGAAATGCGTAGTATAATGACGCCATAGTTATTCAATATTCCATGCTACCTAATGCCAAAAAGATGTGCTGTGGTTCTAGTGATAACTTGCATTTTCCTGATGATGTCAGTCCCAGGTAGGTTCACATATTTCAGAGAAACAAATTATTTCTCCATATCACATTTGTAACCATGGTATCTGGTGCTTTTTTCATCAAACAGTTCCTTGACATATATTCAGAGATCCAGGTTCAAGTTCTACACTGTCTAATCAATTTAATTAACACTCTTTAAGCGAGCACTTCATTAGTAGATGTCACCAGTTTGTGACTTGACCTCCTCAATACCAACACTTTTAATTGACTAAACAGTGCATTGAAAGTAGTATGTTGAGGGTAGAAGAATTAAACAGCATTTTGAAGGGAAAGGGGGCATACCTCTTAACTATATACTGCATACCCTTAATGTCAGTGCACAGGTTATTTTCACATATATGCATATGTGTAAAATATTTTGATATGGCCTGAAAGATACAAGGTACTGCTGTCAATTTAATGCATGGGATGAGTATTTGAAGTATTGATTGGTTTGCGTCTTATCTTTTGCCTGTCCATTTCCATCTGTTGTTCATTGTTCATTGGCTGCACAGAGAAGGAGTGACAAAGAGCAGGCACAGGTTCTCTCATCCAATCAGGTTTTACTATGCACATCATGCAACACTGTCTCCAGGAGACCTTTGTGACTGGAAGATGCAGGGCTGTAGTTCAAGACATCTCTGAATGAAAGCAGGGAGAAATAAAATAACTGTTATGAGTCTGTACCAAACATGTCACCTGTTCTGCTCTTTGATACAGACAGTCCAAGGCCAGCAGCACTGCTAAAGCAGGTGTGTACAGAAAGTAAAAATGAAAAGGTGAATGCAAGTGGGTATTTTGAATAGAGCATTTAGGTCAAGTATTAGAAAAACAAGTGTTAAGAATACGCGTACGTATGTTCACCAGTGCGATGCATTAATAAATGTTCTGTGCATTGTTCCTGATTAGCTACTTTGTGGTCTTTTGCCGAAGTCTCCCCCTCAGCGAATCACATTTACAATCAATTACCATGTACAATGGAAAATCTAAGAATCAGCAATATTTTAATGGTTGCCAGAAAAACAAACAAAATTCTTTATTACCTCAGGTTCACCTCTTCTAAAGGCAGTCCCAGATGCAAAGAAATGATGTCAACCCTGAATTTTTTTGACAGACTAGCACCTCTCCGCTGTCTGTCAGAACACTAGTAACAATCTGTCATGTTCAGGGAAAATTAGTGATGCTACAATAGGTATGTGGTAGACAGTGTATTTCTATTCAGCAACACACAATGATCTTATTTGCAAGCTTTGTAGCTTCCAGCTGGGCACACATTTTTAAAGAATATACCTGACAGATCTGATAAACTGGATACCCAGTCAACATTTAAAGCCCATTTTTCAAATGTCATTAGATTAGAGAGTCATCTACACACAGCTGAAAGACTAAACAACAAAGGTGTCAGTATTATAGTCATCATTTATGTGTTTTATCTTTTAATTACAAGTTTGACAGATTGGGTTCACTGTTTAAATATTTGGTCAAGTGAAATTGATAAGAATGCTGTGTGCCATTTATAGAAAAAGGCTTTTCATCTTGTTGCTTAGATGCTACAATAATTTTCACTGACGGACCATTATCCATAGACATTGCATGGGGAAAGCACATTGTCAGTATCATTTCTGCATCTTACAAAATCAATGGTAAGAATCAAATGATTACTGCAAGTATGTCCCGTTAATATTCTTTACAAACAGGGAAATTTGTATATAAATTTTGAGAGGTGATTTCTTGCAGCATAGTGTCATGTTATGGATCACTTTAATGACACGCCAATGCAAAATGGAGGCAGACCTGACAGTAATGCCAGTGGTCACAGTTACACTAAAAACCAATGTGCAGGGGATCAAAAATGCTCTTAACAGGACACAGTCAGCCCTTATCATTACTGAAACATTGACAATGATGTCAGTCCTCGTCACTTCCTACTCCATGCTGGTCTCAGTCCTGACCTGTTTTGGCAATTAGAACTTATCTCCTGGCTGTCCTTCCTGCCAATACCACCTGGCCTCTCCAACTCTTCTAGACCTCTGCTGCTAGACCCTTCTCCCTGTTCTTTGTGTACTCTTGAATCACCCCCTTGTCTTATTTCCAGCCACTTTGTTGCCAAATGCTGCTTGTGTCTCCTTCAAAGCCCTTGTCCCAGAATATCTGACCTTGAAACAAGCACTGTTAACAGTTGGCAGTCTCTCATCTCTCTCAATAGGCCAGTTTGTGTCACAGCTGGTCTTCTGTCTGTCCTCTGAGGCTCCATGTCAAGTGCTGGCTCGGTTTTATTTTCAGCCCCCTAGTGGTGCAATGGGGGTACCAACATATAGCAGGTTAGGAGCCACTCTTTGCCTTTGGTTCCATTCTAAAGATTCAACATGTCAGACAGCACCAGGGTTCGTCTGATTCAGACCTGCTGTCATCTGCTGGAGAGAATGAGACCTGAAAACAAATAGTGATTACTATTATAATTATATAATCTAAATATATATATACATTTTTGCATTATGGAATTATGGATTAAAGCTCTCCCTGTTGTCTTCTAAAAACCCACAAAATGACATTTCATGCCTAAAATATTGGGCCACTCAGCATAATACAAACATCGGCTTTTCCCCTCAAGCTTTGCTGCTATGTTGGTATGTACAGTATTCTAAATTATTTATTTCCTCAAGCTCTTTCTGTTCTCAGAACAATTTCAACTACTTTATAAGTGTTTTAAATGTGTTCTGGATCCAATTCTATATTATTTTCTAAAGCAAACCTTCCTCATTCTGGCTCAGCATTGCTCTTTCAGTTTACCTTGGCAGTAACGATGCCTTCACCCCCAAGTAATTATCTGTGTCTCACATAGTGAGGGTTGTTGTTCCTTGGGTGTTTTCTTTCGGAGTTGGACCGGGTCTGAATCCCTGTGCCTGCCTTGTCCCTTCTGAGATGTCGGCTGACTCTCTCCTCCATCTGTGAAAGAAGCAGACTGTGATAAACAAGCTTTACTCAGCCCAGGTCACCACAGGGTGTGAAAACGAGAAGATTCTCCAACGGTTGTTCCTAAAACCTGTGACCTGTTTCTTATTTCTTCCCAAAGAAAAATAAACCAAAAAGGGAACGTATTTTGTGTGTGTGTGTATGTGTGCGTGTGTGTGTGTGTAGAATGTGACTGTTTGTATTTGCAATGATTTTTGTTTGCATTTGAAGTAAAGTATGACGTGTCAAATATTCAAGGTAAATAGTTTTGAATGTATTGCATTGCAGATGTTGATGGAGCCTGAAAAAAAGCAGTTATATGCTTCATTGTGTTTGAGCTTCTGTTCTGAAGTAGAAATTCAGCAAATAGAGCTGACAGAGGAAAAAACAGAAACTTCTGAAGGAGAGGCAGTCGTTCGCCCCTTCACAGCGCTGCCATTGTATATCACGGTGAAATTGTCTGCTGCTGAGGCTACTGTTCGGAGGCATTTGTTGTTCAATTTACAGTTTTTCAGAACATTTAACTCAGCACAGAAAGTCTGTATCATTCGAATGCCATCTGCCAGGGACCAACATTTATAATGTACAAAGCCGTTAAATGGAAGTCTGAATTGATGATGGAGGTTAATGTGCTCCTGAGTGCTTCAGGTTTTCCTTCCTATGATGCATTCACCCCACTGAAATAGCTGACTAATGATATTGACTCTGGTCACTGTCTGGCACCAGGTCTAATTTTTTCCCTTGTGAGCCATTTGCCTGGAGTGAGTGGTGCACAGGTTTCTCTCTCTCGAGATCGACAATGAATGCAATTGTCTGGTCCCTTCTGCAAGTGTCAGCCCGACTGGACATGCCGTGTGCGATTATTGCTACGTTTCTACATGAAAAATGTATTATTCTCCCACTGCGACCTTCAAAATTGCTGATACCCATTTCGATTTCAAGGCATTTCAATGAAACATAAATACGATCATGATAATGGTTATTCTTGACACAGGGCAAAGCAAACACAATATGTGAGAAGTTTCCAGTTCACAAAATTACAGGAGTCTACAGTTGTAGTCGGCTTGTTTCACCTGTAATCTTTTCAAAAAAAGAAAAAATGGATATTTTACCTCCGTGTTTATGTTGTTGCTTTTGCTGACACTTGTGATCACAGAGAAAAGGTAGCGCTTCTATGTTATCGGAGAAAGAGAAACTGGATACCAGACGATACAAATTACACATGCACAGAAACTCTGTCATGGAAACAAGCCAGTGGAGCCACTCTGAAAGGGAATCCCTCATGCACTGGGAAAGGAGTCACAAGCAGAACATCACCTCTTGTTATTGTCCTGGCAGGAGAGGCAGGCAGCCAAAACAAGATAACTTTCGGGGTCCGCAAGGAAAAGGTCTTGGCAGTTGCCACATGGACAAAGCCCTATCCCCTCCAGCCAGCAGTAATATACAAAGGCAGACAGCCACAGCAAGGGGCCTGTTCTTATGATGTGCTGACGCACCCGAGATTTGGAGATGAGAGCGTCACTGAAACTACCCTTCTTTATGGAAAAGATAACCTCTAAAGCACCGCTAAAGAGAGTGCATATACAATTGAAATGCACTTATTAGGAACTCAAAGGAATTTAGAGCATCACTTTATATCCAGGGTTTGGTCATTTGAATTAACCGTGTTTTAAATCACATCTTTAAGACAATATTACAGTTTTTCTCAACAATTACTCAGTTTATGTTTCACTTCAAGTCAAAAAAAACAAGTGAGTTGCAAAGAGAATTGTTTTGGTTTAAAGGTGCTTGGCTCAATCTCCTCCTTGGTGTGAGTGTACCCAAAATATACAGTGCTTTTCCATTTTCAACTGGGGTGGATAATAAGCAAGGAAAGAACATGCTTCACACACTGATTTAATGAAAAGATGTGTGTGTGTATGTGGGTGTGTGTGTGTGTGTGTGGTGGGGAGGGTGGGGGAGGGGGGGGGGGGGGGGTTAAAAACATACTGAGATTTCTAATTAAATGGTCAATATATGCTAAAACTAGCTCAATACTAATACTATCAGTCACTTCTGTTTACACTGGAATAAGCCTGTTTAAATAGATGCACTTTAATGCAGGACAGCAAATCAATCTATTTAATTTCTTGAGAAACAATTACAGAACATACCATTCATCTTTCCGGGGGTGTTTTAATGGTGTTTTATCCAAATAAGCCATTAGATGAAGTCAAATTGAGTTAAACAAGTTTCAGACTTCTTCATATGACTTTTTAAGTTATTGTTTATGCAAATTTGGCCATGGATGTGTATTTTATTTCATAAATGTACTAAGTAATTGTCTTGAAAAGTATGTCATGCATACATTATCTATACAAACAATGTTATATATGTGTGTGTGTGTGTGTGTGTGTGTGTGTGTGTGTGTGTGTTATGGTCTCATAAAAGCAAGTATACATCAGTGTGCAATGCATATTTTATTTATGGAAGCATTATCATATATTCTATGTAGTTTGTCAAGTTTGTCACTAGTTCTCCCCTCATTATCTAAACATTTGTATCCTACACCAGTTATACTTCTACAGTTTAGCTCCAATTTGTAAAACTACCAAGGGTGTATTTTAACAGGAATTGAAAGGGCACAGCACATCACTGGCATCTGTCTCAGATGTTAACTATATTTAATTTGACAACATGCTTTAGCTGATTAAATCCAATCTCACATTACTAGATTAGATTTGTGTCACCATTTTGGCTCCACACTGTATGTGGCTGTCAAAAAACCATCTGAACAGCTGAATACTCTTTTTCACTGCCAGATAGAATATGATTGTACACCCCACGGTAATTGCATTCTGAATGATTAGCAGCAAATTCTGGTTTATGACACAATATAACATTTTATTTGTGATTTAATTAGTGTGGCAGAAACACAAATCAGAAAACGGGAGTGAATTTAAACAATGAGAAATCTAGCTTTTTTTCATACTTGGTACACTTCATACCAAGCATATTTTTTAAAGTACTTACACGCCATTATAATCAACAGTGTCCTCTGCACAACTTTTGCAAAGTAGCTTTCTCCCTGCCTTGCAATCAACTAGCTTGTTGTATGTATTGCCTAGCCATGTTTTCAATTCAATAGTCTAAAACCACCATGGCAGAGGAGAATTAGCTACAGCAAGTTTTAAAGGTAAACCAAATGTACATAAAATGTACAATTTTGCCAGAATAAAAGGCTGTAAGACTGATTAACAACACAGCTGAGGTAGTCCCAGAGGTGGAACTCAATTTCCTCTATAGGCTTCTATTATAGGCAGTTATTCAGGACTAATTACTTTTTTAGTGAACGCTATTATTGTTATTTTCTCTTTTGAAAGGGAAAGTTAATATTCTTTAGCATTAATCCAATGCACTGTACATTAAAGTGAGAAATGAAATACTGCATACATACAAAACCAGTGGAATTTATTATGTAAATATTTGATGTAAGCAGACTACATACAGCAATTCCCACACACAGTATGAATACATGACTAATTAAATGTAATGACAGCATTATAGAATGGATACATCATTCCCTGAACCTTTCCTTGGACCCTGAATTGGGTAAGTAACTAAGTAAGGCATAATATACAAGGTGGTCAGCTATTGAAAAATAATAACCGACGCGAAGGCAAAGAACCTCCGGGGTGGCTTCCCTGAAGGTCATTATTTTTAGATAGCTGACCACTTAGGAGAGTATTATCCTGCTTACTACATGGCCAGTCACCTTACAAAAGAAAGACATCAATATTTTGACACAAATTATTCATTTAAAGTGATTTTATTAGTCTACAAGCTTACGCTAAAAAAGTATGTTCAATTCTATTTAGAGCAGCTTCCATAGCAACAAAGGGTATGCAAGCTCTTGTAAAAACGATTAGCAAGATAAATAAATACATGGGAAAATGAAAGCCCTATCATTATAATATAAAGGCTTTTAGTTTACAAAAGAAATGGCTATTGGTTGCTCACATAAAAAGCAGATGCTTTGCATTATAAGTGTTAAACTGAACATTTCCGTTTAGTGAAGTGAGACAAGAAGAATGGAACTTTGGGAATGCTGATGTCGACGTTTCTTGCCACTACTTTTGCGTCTAGCCAAGGCTGCTCAGTTGGTGCACCTGAAAGCACAATGGGCCTCATTCACCAACCATTCTACGAACAAATTTGTTCTTAACCCTCATATTATGTTGGCATGTTATGATGCCTTTTATGTTTGGGGTCAAATTGACCCCAAAAGTTTAAACTGACACAAAACTATTGTAATAGAAAAAATTGGACATTTTCTGTATTACCTTTTGTGTCTCTCCCAATTGACTAGCCTTATATCCTTAAATATTAAAATTCTGTGATTAAACATCTCATTTTAGAGCCTGAGGTATAATTGAAAGTTTGTGAAATTTAAAACCTGTATGGGAAAGTGTCACCAAAATTACCCACAAAAAATCTGAGATAAAAACTAAAAACGGTTGTGTATTTTCTTACATTTCATACTGCTACCCTATAAGTGACCCCACACAACGCCTTTGTATACAAAGGTGCAGACTTCTGAAAATATAGAATTATGTTTATTGTGTGTTTACTATTTAATCACAACAAATTAGGAAAAACCATATTGTGCCAAGATGAAAAAATAAGGTTAACTTGTTTTTAAGAGACGTAAAACATTGAATTGGGTCAAATTGACCCAGAACATAATATGAGGGTTAAGACTTTCTTTAAAAAGTTTTTATGAACATTCTGGCATTCACCAATGTTTTTTTAATTGGGATTTTTTCATGGGTAGAACAGAAGCTCAGAACACAAGCATCAGTTAATTGTCAGTTAATAATGTAAAAATGTTTTAAAGAAAGTCTTAAGAACAAATTTGTTTGTAGAGTGATTGGTGAATGAGGCCCAATGTTACTAATGTTAGTGGCAACATTGTTACTTTTAATTACAAATAGCATGATGTTGTTAGTATGTAGTGACACGCAGGAGAGGCACTCATCAGATTTGCTGCCATTGCCTGGATTAGAGGACAGTAGGCTATCTTGCTCCACTTTTCCCTGTCTGTACTGGTTGGAAACCAGTAGCTCCTTAGGCTATTCTCACATCTGTGCCCAGTCACAGGCATTATCTCTCAAGCCTCAAGAAAAAATTTTAATTAACCACGCTTCTTTCTGCAGAGTGATATGAAAAGCGTTCTAAGTTGAAGCGGTCTGCTACCCATAGCAGTGGTCATAATTAAAAAATATCTGACCACAGAATGCCTGAAGTGACCAATCAGAAATGAGCATTCAACAAAGCTGTGTAACAAAATCTTTGTAAAGCAGCCTTTATGCTATAATACTCGCATTCTAAAATCTAAAGTCTGAGAGTGGTGCTTGAAATGCATTTTCAAATTTTGCTTGATTTGGTCTGATTAACCATACCACTAGCCTGACCACATTCTTGTGTTTGAGCAACTACGTGGAAGCCCTGGAAACTTCCAGTCGCTTCAATTGATTTTTAGTGTGTCCCTTCCCTTCAGTGAATGCCGAAAATGCTGTCAGTACTGCTTTTGGTACAGTGTTTCCTTCAAGTGGAAACGGTCGTGGTCTGTAAGTCACACCCTCTTGCTCTCTGATTGGTTTGGCAGTGAAAGAGACCTTTCCAATGGCTGACAATGATTCTGCATGTAGACTTGTGGGAGGTGCCTCCAGGCTACATCTGTTCACAACCAAATTTCACACTGGACCACATGGATAACTTGACAGGCTAAATGTTCACCTATACTTTGTCCAACAAGTACTAAAATGCTTTCTTGCAGACATATAGGATACGTGAAGCTGCCACACAACTACAGTAAACATATGGATATATAATATTGTTTTTGGTAAGTGAATGTAATATGAAAGCCTTTACAGGAAAATAAATAAAGCAGAGAAATGTGTGTTCACCAGGAAAAAATATGATTATGATATATGATATCTGGCCCTGCTCTTTTCAATGGATTTAATTTCTTCGGTCATCAAGAACAGAAATTTATAAATAGTTACTAAAAATGAACTGGTATAATGTATGTTGTTCCTCAAGCCTTAATTTGCATCCCCTAATTATGAAGAAATCCCCCGATGAAGAAAAGAGGAAAAAGTCTAAGGAAGTTTAGGGAGGTGGAGGAGAGACAAGAGGCCTTTTTCATCCCAATGAGTGACAAATAAACACACAAAAGAATCATTCCAGGGCATAAAAAAGTTCCACTACCCATAATGTATTGTATAATGTAACCTTCCCCTGTCCCTACTAGCACACATGCATGTGGCCTCTGTAATACAAAATGTAATGTGGCCTCTTGCTTGCCATTCCAGAATCAGGAGTGCAACAACAGGGATATAACCTTACGTGTTCATTAGCTGAAAAAACAAACGGCAGAGGGAACGACAAAGACAGAAGGAACTCCAGCGACAAATGAGCACTCAGATACGCCTTGATGCCATTTTGGTTGTTGCGCAGTGATTCGCCGCTGCGATTGATGGAGTATGATGACAGAGGCACGAGACAGCGAGATTTCTCCTCTTAATACTGGCACACGCGCCTTGAGTGAAGAGAAAACAATTTCCCCTTAATGGAACCTCTAATGCTCTGCGGTGTCATTAAGGATTCCAACGGTCGCCATATTTAGAGGAAATCTATGAGTAATTAAAGAAATTGTTCGCCATCATGAGAGGGGGGGGGGGCAAGGGAATTAATGAAGGGGGGGGGGGGGGGGGGGGGGCAAGGGAATTAATGAAAAGTGCTGTCAGACTCCATCTTGCCATTACAATCTGAGCCTCCATCTGATACATCAAAAAGATAAGCAACAGAGCCAACCAGCGTACTGACACAGAGATGAAAAACTGTCCTTTCTCTCCTTCACTCGACTCATTCCTTGGTCTTTCCCCAGATTTCTTGCCCTCTCTCCCTTTCTTTTCCTCACATGGAAACAAGTACGCCCTCTCTTTCCCCATGTCTCTTTCTCTCCACTTTTTAAAATCTTTCCTGCCCTCTGTCTCTACCCTCTGTTATTTCCTATCAGTTTTTTTCTCCCCTCTGAGCTGGAAAATGGTACTACACACAGTATTTGTTAATGGAGCAACTTGTGCCACGTTCTCAGTGCAGCTCGCGGAGTTGCCGCCACAGCACGCCGCCTGGCTCTCACCTCCTCCGCTGACCGCTCCGTCACTGCTGCTACCCATGAACTTCCTATTCCGTGAGCGCGGCTCACTCCCACTGTGCGATATTGCTCTCAGACCGCTCTGCCCTTTGAGCAGAGCTCTGGCAACACGGCGGTAGCTCTTAAGACCAGCTTTCCAGAATCACCGCAAAGGTCATAACTTCAAACCAATCAGCGCAGTGCTTTTCAGTAACAGAAAACATAAATAAAGGGAGCTTTTATTGTTCAATTTGTTTATTTTAATCCCACTCCCCACCCACCAGAAATCCAGACATTTCTCTAGTATTTTTTTATTGGGAGGGGTGATTTTGAAGTGGGTGATAAGAAGTCAGGAGATGACTGTCATTTAGTGATAAAGATAACAAGCTGTAATGAGTCAAGTTGCAGTTTCTCAGGGCGCCTGGACCAGAGCTTGTGTCAGTCCTTGGTTGGCCATTATCCTTTAACAGCATGAATTACTGGTGTAGCATTGAGTGTTTTTAAACTGAAGTGTTTTGCTGAAACAATGAAAAAGCCAAATTAGCATAACAGAGAGCTAATGTATCATACGTATAGCGGTGATGTAACACCAGTCCTAACAGCAGGTAGTAGCAGCTCTCGTGGACTCCAGCCCACTAACCTCAGTCCACGAGGACTTAATTTATATCAAGGTCATTGTGTCCCCAAACTGTTTTGGGAACACCCTCATTGTGAGTACAAGCTGCCAAGTCCATGTATGACTGCACTTTATAACCACTGGTCTCAAGAGTCCAGGGATCCAGATTTGCAGCTTCTTCCCCGTAAAACAAATGAGGCGCTGAATTCTCTCCACGTGCATCTGCTGAATGCAAATAAAAGGATACTGCAAGTCAAACCCCTCATTGCCATTCTAACTTTGAGAGGAGAGCCTTATTGTGTGAAATGAAGAATATGTCTCTTAATCCCCCTTACGATTTTCAAGGAGCCCATGCTTGCTGAGGATATTATTATTATTATTAAATGACACGATGGACAGGAAGTTCAAATGTATTCAAGGGAAATTAAAATGTATTCATTGAACCTTTTTATGTATTTCTGAGGAATGTGTAATTCACAGAACACATTAATTGGGTCAAGCGTTTACTTTCCCTCTTGATTATAGACCTTTCTGGCGTACATCAGTGTTCACCCTTCTTAAGCCTCTGTTAATGTGTGCCCAATTCCAAAAGGTAGGGACAGTAAAATGCACATTAAAAAAAGCAGAAAGCAGTGATTTGTAATTTTTCTTTTACATATATTTAATTGAAAACAGTACAAAGAAAAGATATTTAGGGCCCTATCTTACACCCGGCGCTAAGCGCCGCTAACCCAAACGCAAGTGTCTTTGCTATCTTACACCCGGCGGAGGGTTCATTATAGCACCTAGCGCTCACATCCTGTCTTTTACACACAGGGGCGCGCACAAGCATGACTAAAAATATCAAGATTACAATATGAAATATCATTATTGTGTAAGCTATATCAAAAAATCCATAATAATAAAAGGGTCCATAGGTCAAAGACCACCTACCTGTCCCTCAGCGAAGGGAAATGCCACATTAAATTGCTTTCAGCCCACTCCATCAACATCCAGGCGATGTGCGATGGTACGTGTAAGGTATAGACTATACGCAATTATCCTGGATCAAGCTATGATTTAGCCTATATTTGCCAATAATTCCTGTAATCTTCTGGGGGTACAGTCTTCTCTTATGGGACAATAAGGGGACAATATTTTTTTAAATTACAGGTTTCCATACTCTCATCTTAGTAAAACCCAGCTGAAACTATTTTAAAGAGAACTAAGATTCTAATTAGAAATGACAACAAATTTACAGAACATTACACAATTAATTCAGAATTAATTTTAATGCCATTCTCTGCATGTGTGATTTAACTTCATGCAGGAGCAGGTCTGTTTCCCCTGCTTTAAATCACACTTTTCACAGTCTTCCTGGGAAAGTGGACTTTATTATTTCAAAGCATTACGCTACCAGTAAAACAGGTTGGTCACATTTCCATAAGCAGGACATTATAAAACAAGGGGAAATATGCGTGAACCTATGGGTTGCTCTGACAGCTTTAGTGTATTTACTAGTGTCATCATTAATTCAAAATAACAGTATTTATGTTATTAATCAATATTATAATGCATATAATGAACTTCGGATGAAGCTTGAACTTCGAGAACTACATGAGAACATCCTACTGGAATTGATGTTTGACAATGCTTCATTGTATAATCAAACAAAATTGATCAAACAAGCAGGCTAATTTGACGTTTTCTAAGGTGAGATGGAAGCCATGGGTGGCTTATTCTTGTTGCAGGTGCTTTTAATGAAATTTAACCGTATATATTTAGTAAAATAACAGCACTGTCGGGAATTATGGGGAACTCATAGGGCCCTATCTTACACCCGGCGCAAAGCGGCGCTAACGCAAACGCAAGTGTCTTTGCTATCTTACACCCGGCGCTAGGTCCATAATAACGCCTAACGCTTACGCCGTTTAACTACCATGTACTCTTGCGCCATCATTAGTGAACTGGGCGTGTTGGTCTTAAGATGAGGAGTGGCCAGGATTATTTTTGGCGTATTGCTATCTTGAGCCAGCAGAAAGCGCTTGCGCTAGAACCACCACAAACCTGGTCTAAAGTCATGTCGCAGTTGTTTACATGCTATTTTAATGGCGCATATAAGTGCGTCTACATAGGCGTGTGCACAACGCGCATACCCTCCTGTCTGTTACACACAGGGGCATGCACAGGCATGACTAAAATATCTAGATCACAATGTGAAATATTATTATTGTGTAGGCTATATCAAAAATGCATAATAATAAAAGGTTCCATAGGTCCACATACCTTTCCCTCAGCGAAGGGAAACAATGCCACATTACATTGCTCTCAGCCCACTCCATCAACATCCAGGCGATGTGCGATGGTACGGGACAATGGCTATCCATTAAAAAGGAGCTGATAACACCTATAGCTATCAAGCCTAATGCGCGAATTGTCTTTGCACCTAATGCGTGAATTGTCATTCAATGGAAAACTCGCGCACGGCAATAGACGGACATTTAAGTTCTGAAAATGCGCTTCAGATGTCATTACAATACAGCTATGTTTATCTATGAATACAGCCTGTAAGTAAATAGAATGGTTTGTGACTGAAAAAAGTTCAAAACCTTGTCCAGTGAATATTGCATTTATTGTTTTTCAAATAGCCTAGGCTACAGCGGATTCGCTGTGCATAAGGTTTTCTTCAATAGCCTATGGTTAAAAAACGGAGATGTCACCATGTTAACTAAATTGTAACCTTAGCTATTCTTCGTCCTTCATATTTTTTTAAATTACATTGACCAGGTTTCCATACTCTCACCGTTTAAAACCCAGCTGATTTCACCCGTTATTCCTTAACTGAACAAAACGATTTTAAAGAGAACTAAGCGTCTAATTAGAAACTAAAACAAATTTGCAGCACGTTACACAATTAATTCACAATTAATTTTAATGCCATTCTCTGCACGTGAGCTGCATGTTCTCTGTTTCCCCTGCTGTAAGTCGCACGTTTCACGGTCTTCCTGTGAAAGTGGATTGTTTTAAAGGATTACGCTACGAGTAAAACAGGTTGGTCACATTTCCATAAACAGGACATTATTAAACAAGGGGAAATATGCCTGAACTTATGGGTTGCGAACATGACAGCTTTATTGTAGGCTATTTAGTGTCATCATTAAGGCAAAATAACGGTATGTATGTTATTAATCAATATTAGCCTACTATGCAGGTAGCCTAATTAACTTTGGATGAAGCTTGAACTCCATGAGAACAGCCTCTTGGAATTGTTGTTTGACACTTTCATTGCATAATCAAACGAAATTTGCTGAACAAGCAGGCTAATTTGGCGTTTTCTAAGGTGAGACTGAAGCCATTGATAGCTTATTCTCAGCTGTTGCAGGTCCTTTTAACGAAATTTAACCGCACATATTTTGTAAAATAACAGCCCTGTCTGGAATTACTGGGAACTCATAGGTTAATGGTTAGTCCGAATAATATTGATCATACTCCATTTATTCTATTCCTTGATCACACTAAACACGCACAAGCATGTCTGTTTCGCCATCATAAGCAATCCGCCAAGGTGGAAAAGCAGGCTTTTAAAGGGAATGGGATATGACATTTTGATTGGTTTATTGAATGTCACGCCCAAGACACACCTATAATTAATGAAGCGACTAGGTTCAGCCCAGTTGCGCCATGCGCCATTCTTAGCGCCAAAAAAACACGCCGTTAAAATAGCAAAAGTGGACTTGGACACGCCCTAAATGGACTTAGCGCCATGCGCTTAGACTAAGCGCCAAGATCGCCAAGATAGGGCCCATAATGGTTAATCCGAATAATATTGATCATACTATTGATCCATTTAGCCTATTCCCTGATCGCACTAAACAAGTACGAGCATGTCTATCATATAAGCAATCCACAGAGGTGGAAAAGCAGGCTTTTAAAGGGAATGGGATATGACATTTGGGGCACTATCTTGGCGATCTTGGCGCTTAGTCTAAGCGCATGGCGCTAAGTCCATTTAGGGCGTGTCCAAGTCCACTTTTGCGATTCAACTCCTTCTCATTCACTCCAAGCAGTCATCCATGGTCTTAGGTCAGACCTGGCTCCGCCTCCACAACCCCCATATCGACTGGCAAGCTGGTCGCATCCTGGCGTGGAGTGCCCATTGTTTAGCCAGCTGTCTCCGCTCCGCTCTACCCCCCCCGGGGTCCAAGAGTCACAGTATCGACCAACCTGAACCCGATTTAACTAACGTTCCTCAACAGTATCATGACCTATTTCATGTGTTCTCCAAGTCACGTGCTCTATCTTTACCTCCTCACAGGCCCTACGACTGCTGTATTGACTTATTGGCGGGAGCCAAACTTCCATCTGGTCGCCTCTACAGCTTGTCGGGTCCGGAGAAACTGGCTATGGAGAACTACATTCACGAGTCCCTCACTTCGGGTATTATCCGTCCCTCCTCATCCCCGGTTGGTGCAGGGTTCTTCTTCGTAGGGAAGAAGGACGGCTCTCTGCGGCCCTGCATCGACTACCGAGGTCTCAATGAGGTCACCGTCCGCAATAAATACCCTCTTCCCCTGATTAACACCGCGTTTGAACCCCTCTCTCAAGCAGTCACGTTCACGAAGCTCGACCTCCGTAACGTGTACCACTTGGTGCGTATACGGGAGGGGGATGAATGGAAGACTGCATTCAACACCCCGTTGGGCCACTACGAGTACCTGGTGGTCCCCTTCGGCCTTACTAACGCCCCTGCAGTCTTCCAGGGCATGGTCAACGACGTGCTGCGGGACCTGTTGGGGAAGAGTCTGTTTGTCTACATTGATGACATCCTGATTTTTTCTAAGTCCCCTCAGGAACACATTCTCCACGTCCGGGAGGTTCTCCAGCGGCTGTTGGAGAATCAGCTCTTTGTTAAGGCTGAGAAGTGTTCATTTCACGCTTCATCTGTCCCGTTCCTCGGCTTCATCATCGAGGAGGGCAGTATCCGGGCGGACCCTGCTAAGGTTAAGGCGGTGACAGAATGGCCCCAACCATCCTCTCGTAAGCACCTTCAGCAGTTCCTGGGTTTCGCTAATTTTTATCGCCGTTTCATCCGCAATTATAGTGTCATTGCTGCTCCCCTTACCAAGCTCACCTCCACTGCCTTTCCGTTTTGCTGGAATTCCGAGGCCCAGCGGGCGTTTGAACTGCTCAAGGTTCGGTTTTCCTCAGCTCCCATCCTTTGTCACCCTGACACAACCCGTCAATTCACCATTGAGGTGGATGCCTCCGACACCGGCGTGGGGGCCATTCTGTCTCAACGAGCCGCCTTAGACAACAAGCTCCATCCCTGCGCGTTCTTCTCCCGGAGGCTGTCCTCCGCAGAACGGAATTATGATGTCGGGGATCGGGAACTGCTGGCCATTAAACTGGCTCTTGAGGAGTGGCGCCACTGGCTGGAGGGGGCAGGTAATCCCTTCTTGGTTCTTACTGACCATCAAAATTTAATTTATCTTAAATCGGCCAAAAGGCTTAATGCCCGACAGGCTAGATGGTCTTTATTTTTTGCCCGTTTCAATTTTTCTGTTTCTTTCCGCCCCGGTTCCCGTAATACCAAGGCAGATGCCTTGTCCCGCATTTTTTCCCTCCCCTCCAGTCCTGCTGATCCGGAGCCCATCCTACCGGCATCCTGTGTGGTGGCTGCGGTCTCCTGGGAGATCGAGGAGATCGTGAGGGCCGCTCAGACTTCCCAACCGGATCCCCGCAGTAACCCTAACTCCTCTTTATTTGTGCCCAATTCCGTCCGCTCCCAGGTCCTGGAATGGGTTCACGCCTCCTGTCTGGCTTGTCACCCAGGTGTTGCCAGAACGATCGCCCTTGTCAGGAGGAGTTTTTGGTGGCCTACCCTCAAGGGGGATACCCGTGCCTTCGTCCTGGCCTGCTCTGTTTGCGCCAGGAGCAAGGCATCCCACCAGCCTCCCTCCGGTCTTCTCCATCCCCTCCCTGTCCCGGGCCGTCCTTGGAGTCACATCGGCGTGGACTTCGTCACCGGTCTGCCGTTGTCAGAGGGTAATACCGTCATTCTGACAATTGTGGACCGGTTCTCCAAGGCGGTTCACTTTATCCCTCTTCCCAAACTCCCGTCCGCCCTCGAAACTGCTGAGCTCCTGGTGTTGCACGTGGTCAGGCTGCACGGGATCCCCTCCGACATTGTTTCAGACCGTGGGCCCCAATTCTCCTCCCAGGTATGGAAGGCGTTCTGTGTAGCCCTGGGTGCCTCTGCTAGTTTGTCGTCTGGTTTTCATCCCCAGTCTAACGGCCAGGCAGAGAGGGCCAACCAGGACCTGGGGTCCGCCCTGCGGTGCGTCACTGCCCGTAATCCCGCTTCCTGGAGCCGTTTTCTCCCTTGGGTGGAATACGCTCATAACTCCCTTAAATGTGCTTCCACAGGGTTGTCCCCCTTCGAATGCTCTTTGGGTTATCAACCTCCTCTCCTGTCGGCCCAGGAGGTTGAGGTAGCACTCCCCTCTGTAAGGTCTCACCTCCTCAGATGCAAGCGCATGTGGAGACTTACGCGCACCGCACTCCTTCGCTCTAATACCCGTTCCCAACGTCTGGCGGACCTTCACAGGACCGCAGCCCCGCAGTATAGGGCCGGTCAGCAGGTCTGGCTCTCTACCGCCAATATTCCCCTTCCCTCTTCCTCTAAGAAACTCCAGCCCCGTTTTATAGGTCCCTTTTCTATTATTTGTTTAGTTAACCCTGTTTCTGTTAAACTCTCCCTCCCTGCCTCCCTCAAAGTTTACCCTGTTTTTCATGTCAGCCAAGTAAAGCCTGTCGCCTCCAGCCCCCTCAGTGCGCCTACCATCCCTCCTCCTCCTTCCCGGATCATCGACGACGCCCCGGCCTACACGGTGGACCGAATAATTGACATCCGCTGTAAGGGCCGGGGTTTCCAGTACCTCGTCGACTGGGAGGGATATGGTCCTGAGGAGCGGTCCTGGCTCCACAAAAGCCTCATTCTGGACCACTCGCTCATCCAGGATTTCCACAGACTGTTTCCGGATAAGATCAGGCCACCAGGTATGCCAGGTGGCGTCCATTGAGGGGGGGGTACTGTAACGTTCCGTTCCCTTCCTGTCCTTTTTTCTGTGTTTTCCCTTTTTCCTTCCGTGTCATGTTGGATCCCCTTGTCCGTGTTTTCCCCTCTGCTGCAGACTGGGCGTTTCCCCTCTGTCTCGTTCGTTTGGTTTCCCACTTTAGTTTCCGCCTATCGCTTTCCCCCCTCGTTGCATGCATTCCTCACCTTTGTGTTTAGCAATCACTCCCGGTTAATTTCCACACCTGTGCCTTATTTATTCCAATTTCTCTGCCCTATTTAAACCCCCGTCTGGTTGCTAGTCGGCGCCAGTTCGTTAACTTACCTCGTTCGTTGTATGGTCTCCTCGTTTCTGGTCCCGTGTTTTCTGATCGCTTGTTTGTGGGTTAAACTCCTTACAGCTTTCAGTTTACCTGTCCTGCAGTTTGGTAGATATCCACCCCTGACGTTTTGCTGTTTGCATGCCTCTAACCTGTCTCCTTCTAACCACCAGCTGTCCCAGCTTCTACCCGTCTGTAGCAGTGTCATTTCCCTGTGTGTGTTACGGTACCTCCAACTCCAGCTCGAGCTATGTCCGCAGTTGAGTTTTAAGCCTGGCAATCCTGCAGTTGTTCCTGTCCGGCCGTAGCTACCTCCTGTGCTGCGGTTACGGTTCCAGGTTCCTCTGAAATCCAGCCAGCTCCAACCGGACCTACCTGAGCTCCGCCACACCGCCCAGCCCAGCCGAGTTCTGCCGGCTACCTACCTTTGTTTTCGGGCAACTTCCGTGAAACCTCCCGGTCCAACTCCAGTCTAGTTCCATTCTAACGCTCCCTCTGTTTTCTGTCCAGTTCCCGAGTGGACCTTCTGGTCCAGTTCCAGTCCAGTCCCGGGGTGAAGTTCTCCACCCGTAAGAGTCCAGTTTCGGCTTGGAACAAAATTGCCGTTCCAGTAATCCAGTTCCTGAGTGGACCACCCGGTCCAGTTCCAGTCCAGTCCCGGTGTGAAGTTCACCGCCTGTAAAAGTCCAGTTCCGGCTTGGAACAAGTTTGCCGTTCCAGTAACCCGTTTCCTGAGTGGACCTCCCGGTCCAGTTCCAGTCCAGTCCCGGTGTGAAGTTCACCGCCTGTAAAAGTCCAGTTCCGGCTTGGAACAAGTTTGCCGTTCCAGTAATCCGTTTCCTGAGTGGACCTCCCGGTCCAGTTCCAGTCCTGTCCCGGTGTGAAGTACACCGCCTGTAAAAGTCCAGTTCCGGCTTGGAACAAGTTTGCCGTTCCAGTAATCCGTTTCCTGAGTGGACCTCCCGGTCCAGTTCCAGTCCTGTCCCGGTGTGAAGTACACCGCCAGTTCAAGCCCAGTTCCGGCTTGGAACACGCTCCTGGTTTTCAAGTCCAGCTCCGGCTTGGAGCAGTCCGTATCGGACTTCCTGTGTTTCCCTGTGTGATACTGTGTTTTTCTTTTCTGTACAGCTTTGGGACTACCCCAAAGCTTAAATAAATATACCATTCTTTGAATCTGCCTCCTGGTCGTTGCACTTGGGTTCGTCCCGTATCTGGATCTTAACAACATGTGGAGTATTACTCATGCAAGGTGTTTACATATACATTTAGCAGTAATGGTGTTCGACAATTAAAACATGTTCGTCTTACCAGTCTTCACCCGGGCACCATAAATGTAGAGAATATCCTCGACGGGGCGCCATAAATGTAAGGAATATGCCTCTATATATATATAAACTCTCACATGGGATGCCAGAAATATAGGCAATAACTATGGAATAATGAGGTTTACCCTTATTATTCTTAAGTTAGGTTAAAATTAAATCAGTCTCATTTGATTATTATGGATTATAATTACCACTACTTCAATTTACCATCAAAGCACTAATAACTAATAATTCATAAGGGTTGAAGGTATTACGTTCTAATGATTAGGTTTGACTCAGCTCTCGTGTTCATATGACACCAAAACAGACACCAGGTTTAACAAAAATAGATTTATTAAACACGGAAAAACATGAATATTACATTCTACTAAATAGACATATTGTGTTGAGCGCGTATTGTAGCATTTGTGTGTGTGTATGCACATATGTGTGTGTGTCTGAGTTTTTTTGCGTCTCTCTCCGCGGCCTTTGATGCTGCTGCCGCGGTATCGCTGGTGCAATGGAGGTCCACCTTTGTAACTGTGTAGCTAGCGAAAGGGAAGACAAAAATTGTGCAGCACTATCGAGGAAGAGATGGAAGAGTGTGAAGTGAATAGGGGTCGGGCGACTAGAATGCGTTCAGACTTATCTGTTTTAGTTTTATGACCCTTAGTGTCTCGTATTTCCAAGAGACATGATTGGCTGTGGCCGTGTTTTAAATGTCTTTTGGGTTTCCTGTGAAATGAATGGAAAAGTAGTCCTTTGTCCCTACATTTACAAAAAGCAATACAGTTGATAAGGCAAAACATTAACTATCTTTTCTTTGTACTGTTTTCAATTAAATATACAGTATGTAAAAGAGAATTTACAAATCACTGCTTTGTGCTTTTATGTGCATTTTACATACTGCCCAAACTTTTTTGGAATTGGGCTTTGTAGATACAAGGAGAGTTTAACTGAAGGTTAGGATTATCAGAGAAGAATGTCCATACTCAGATGGACAGGAGGCTCCCCTTCATCATTGCAGTTCTTCTTGGCGCGTCCGGGCAAGCGAGCTTGGCGTTGTCTCCGTGTACGGGGGCAGGAGAGGCCCGTGGGGCTCTCCTCGAGGTGAGGGACGGGCGAGCGCGTTGAAGTCTCCATGCCCGACAGCTTCGGGGAGGGGCAGATGGGGGAGCGGCGGGGCATCTGTGCGGAGGGCCGCTTGATCACAGCGCAGTGGCCCACGCGCTCGAGGTGCCGTGTCAATGCTCAGCGATCCGTCCCCCGGCTTCCCCGGTGCCGGAGGAAGTGAAACAAGCTGTCCGGCACTGCGTTACCGAGGGGGTGGGCCCGCTTCGAGCCCCAGCCTGGCTGTCATGACACCTGGACACAGACACGCCGTGGCAGGGTGTCGTCCACCACGGCTGTCGCTTTAATTTACTGTTCGCTGCACGGCTGCTGCCGTCGTGCCTGTTGCCGTGGCGACAGGGGACGCTACAGTGAAACTTTCTCACCACGTACAAACAACACTACCCACATACCTAAACTTAAACAACAACCCAGAGCTCTATATGTGCATTCCATTATGTAATCAAATATATAACTCCAGGATGGATATAAGGATAATTGAGCATGTAAAGTTATTTTGGACTGTAATTGGGATTTGTAAGAGGCAGAGAAACAACCATTAACGTTGCTAGACATACACAATGAACAGATGAAAAAAATTTTTATGGAAATATGATAAATGGCTATTCAAATTAATGAAGTGAAAAACAGTTCACGAAATGAAACAAAACAACCTTTTATAAAAATCAAGTTTTCCTGAACAAAGTTTTCTTCATTATTGATGCACCTCATTACCTGACCTATCCATGAAGCCTTCTTCCATTTTCTTCAAGTCGGTAAGGTAGGCAATGCCTCCTCAGTCATTTTAATTATAAAGTTTTATATATATATATATATATATATATTTTTTAAATCACAGCATAGCATATTGGTAAAGTTGAATCCTAGTTCACAACACACCTCAGACTAATCTTTATTAAATGGCCATCAACTAAAATATCCAAAGAGTGGCCTCTAGGGGCAGGCAGTGGGCTAGCTTCACTTGGAAGCATAGAGACAATATCCCCCTTGAGCAGTCTAATAATCCCTTGACTTCAATTATTTTTTTGTAAAAGAACACATGGACTGGATACTGCTTCCTTAATAGATGAAACCTCGTTTCCCTGGAAACTACAATGCCGCCATTTACATTCCCACTTTATTTGCAGAAATTGTTTTACAACAAGCCTGTATATGCAAGCACTGTAAACTGGCAGACAGGCCTGCACTGATCTTTCAAATGGCTGTGACGAAAGGATTTTAAAAAATAATTAATTTTTCATGAAGGCATATATTTCATGATGATGTAAGTATATTACTTCAGCTTTTTATTTTTTCTGTTCCAATTTTGGAGGACAACATGCTTTGCCTGAAAAATTGCATTTAACAAGGATAGCTTAAGCAAATGGCTGCTATAAAGATCAAGGTTAAAGTGCTGTTGTTTGTATTAGGTCTGATCCAATAGAGACCATGCCCTTAAATATCCTCTTGTTCTGAGATGTGGAGTATTCAGTAGAGCTTGGAACAACAGTCAGTTAAATAGCTGACAACACCTCACTGTCCAGTTTCTGCACAATAAAACTGTTCTACAACTAAGACATCCACACAGAGCGCTGCTCAATTTGATCAAATGAGGTTATTGAGTTAACACCCTTGTGTAGAGGCTTAATTTTGCCCATTTTCACCTGTTTTGTACTGTTCTGTTTAAAGCTTTATATAACTCCAGATGTAAACTTTACACAAACACCAATAATGGCTTAGATTAAAGAAGACCCTTGTGCCATATTATCATGCCTTAAATACATTTATTTTCATAATTCATATGTAAATTATGGCCAATGAATACACAACCCCCTGTGAAAAACAATGTTTGAAAACTCTAGTCTGCTGTCTGCATGTGTTGAAAATATGAAACACATATGTATTACTGCTGAAGTCCCATGAGGCAATTTGAAACAGTGTACCTTGGTGTCCAAAAATCTATCCAAAATGGATAATTGTGCATCACAGTAATTCAGGAGATACTCAAATATTTTCAACAGATAAACACTTTTCACTCATTGGAAATATACAAACCCCAATTCCAAAAAAGTTGGGACAGTATGTAAAATGCACATAAAAGCAGAAAGCAGTGATATGGATGGATCACTTTAAGGGTTGTTTCTCCTGACTCATTTTCCTATTGAGCTCTATGGAAAAATAAGTCAGGAGAAACAACCCTTGAAATTATCCTTCCATATCTATTGCATATCTGGCAGCAGAGTGATGGTTCGAGGCTCATTTGATACCTCAGTCAACGTGTTGCAGGTATCAATTTTGTAATTAGCGTATATTTACGAAAATCAATAAAGTTGATAAGGTAAAACATTAAATATCTTTTGGTTGTACTTTTTCAATTAAATGTACTGTATGTAAATGGGAATTTACAAATCACTGCTTTGTGCTTTTATGTGCATTTTACATACTGTCCCAACTTTTTTGGAATTGGGGTTTGTATTTGCATCCATATCATTAGAGAATTTCCAATTTTTGCAAAAGATTTTGGGAGTGGATATAGGTATCCAAAAAACTACCCAAACCAGTGAAAACCTATCGAAACTAACCCAAACATGAACACAGCTTTGTTGTCCATTTATTATTACGTCCTATGAGGAGGCAATTCCAGGGGAAATTTATATAATCAATTTCTTTGTCTCAGGTGCCAAAAATGTCCACCACAGCCCTGTTCTGTCATGAAAGGTAATTTATTACTAACCAGTGAGACTAACAATGTATGAGAACATGCACACAATTTACAGGGTCATATGAATTACTACAACTATCTTCTATATAAACATACACCAGCCCATGGATTACTATACAGGACAACTAGCTGCCATGTCATTCTTTATGTCCCCCCAGGTGAAAAAAGATTATCCTTGAAATATACTTTTACAAAGTGTACTTTTAGTAGTTTTCGTACTTTGTGCTAAATTGAAAGCACATTAAGTATACTAAGTGCACTAAAGTTGTTCAAAAGTGGAACTTCTCCAAACCTTACACTCCCCCTCACACTAACATTCACTGTGTCACACAGTATTTGTGAAAAAATTTATAAATGAAGCTTCATATTAGTATAACTTACCAGGTTTGAAATAAAATACACATATTACTATACTTAAATACAATTTTATTTAAGTGACGTTAAAGTAGACTTTTATAAGTGTGCTAATAGTAGACTATCAGGGGATGAAAATAATGTCTCTAGCCTACTAAACCGAAAGTAGGCCTACATCTGGTAGGCTAACGTTACTGCAGGCCTACTATATAGTACACTCAAAAAAATTATTCTCTGCTTCCCATCGGGCCTAACAACACCCTTTAACTGTGATTATATTGACGATATAGTACTGCGTCTCGTACCTTATTGCTTAAATATATTTAAATCTTTAGCTAGCTAGCTAAATGAAATGTAGAAACGGTGCATTTTATTGTCTAACTTTGGCAAGATGACGGTTGTTAAACAATGTGTACTGCTAGTAGCCACCTGCTGTTTTATTGCCCTGCAGCGCTTCACAGCCTGTTGTTTTTGGCAAGTGGTGACAAGTATTCCCACGCACGTGTGGCTATATTAATTACAGAAGCATGTCGGTTTTTAATGCAGTGCTGTCTGAAGGTCACAGGCATTCAATATTGGTTTTCGGCCTTGCCCTTTACGCACAAAGATTTCTCCAGATTCTCAGAATCTTTTAATAATATTATGGACTGTAGATGGTGAAATCCCAAAATTCCTTGCAATTGTGCATTGAGAAACGTTGTTCTTAAACTGTTGGACTATTTGCTCACGCAGTTTTTCGCAAAATGGCGAACCTCGACCCATCCTTACTCGTAAACGCCCGAGCCATCGTGGATGCTCCTTTTATACCCAGTCATGATAGCATGACCTGTTACCTATTCACCTGTTTACCTGTGGAATGTTCCAAACAGGTGTTTTTTGAACATTCCCCAACCTTCCCAGTCTTATGTTGCCCCTGTTCCAACTTTTTTGGAATGTGTTGCAGGCATGAAATTCGGAATTAGCGTATATTTATAAAATAAATGTTGATAAGGTAAAACATGAAATATCTTTTCTTTATACTGTTTTCAATTAAATATATGTAAAAGAGAATTTGCTTTTATGTGCATTTTACAAACTGTCCCAACTTTTTTGGAATTGAGGTTTGTATGATCTCTATTTTTATGAAAAATGACTGAGGTTTATAATAATTGCAATGTTTTTGGGTGAATTACTGGTGATTCCCTGTTGAGCTACTGCTGTGGCTGTTTAGATTAGGGAAAGCATAGGGAAGGCATTACAGGGTCCAATGAAGAGGACAGAGGACAAAGTGCTCTTAAATACAAAGTGTAGGGCAAGATAGGTCTTCCCCATGTGCCGTTACCTTGTCCTTGGTGGGGAAGCTTGTGTGCCTCTGAGATCCTGCATGCTCTGTTGAAAGGGTTTCTGCCTTGGCAGGTTTAACCATATCCAACCGGGTGTCAGGTGAGGGGCCAGACTAAATTCAGCACCATTTAAAGCAACAATCCATTTTTTTCAGTTAAAAAAGGGCAGACACACACCAAAACAACTTTGTTCAGCTAAGAGACTGCTAGTGAGTGTCTTGTGTGCTCAGTCCCCACAACATAGGCCTATCTTGAAATTGAGCTTAGGAGGAAGATAACAGCCCTGTCTGAGCATTCAGACAGCCCAGTTGAGCATTCATCTGCTATTTTAACCAAAGAATGTCACCCAGATAAACAATAATGCACAAAACCATTCAACCAAATCACTCAACCATTGATCAATGTATGTAAATGCATTTTTAGTGATTATTCTAAGGTCAATTCAAGTGTAGAAATGCACCAGAAACAAGGATTTAGAGGTGTTTTCGCAAAAAACTAATTGCGGGAGGGGGGGCAGGCATGCACCCAGACCCCCCTAGCAGGAGCAGGGTAAGCCTGACCCCAGAAAAACCTGGCCATTTCCACCACTGCTTATAGCTGATACCTAATGGGTAGTTATCTAAGTAGGTATAAACTAAGCTAAACCTGAATATGACAGACTACGGGCCCTATCTTACACCCGGCGCTAACCCAAACGCAAGTGTCTTTGCTATCTTACACCCGGCGGTTGGTCTTAAGATGAGGACTGGCCAGGATAATTTTTGGTCTATTGCTATCTTGAGCCAATTGCTATCTTTAGTGTTTGCGCTAAAACCACCACAAACCTGGTTTAAAAGTCATGTTGCAGTTGTTTACATGTTATTTTAACGGTGCATATAAGTGCGTCTACATAGGCATACACCCTCCTGTCTGTTACACACAAGCATGACTAAAAATATCAAGATTACAATGTGAAATATTATTATTGTGTAGACTATATCAAAAAATGCATAGTAATAAAAGGGTCCATAGGTCAATGACCACATAGCTGTCCCTCAGTGAAGGGGAATGCTGCATTAAATTGCTTTCAGCCCACTCCATCAACATCCAGGCGATGTGCGATGGTACGTGTAAGGTTACATGTATAGACTATTCGCAATTATCCTGGATCCAGCTATGATTTAGCCTATATATACCAATAATTCCTGTAATCTTCTGGGGGTACAATTTTCTGTTACGGGACAATGGCTATCCATTAAAAACTTTGCTGATAACACCTATATCACGCCTAATGCGCAAATTGTCATTTACACCTAATGTGTGAATTGATATTCAGTGGAAAACTCTTGCACTGCAATAGACGGACATATCAGTTCTGAAAATGCGTAGTATGGAAATAATAGTATGGAACACATGGTTGGCTAAATGGCTGTAAGTCAACAAGGGTCTGAGGTATCAAACAAGCCTTAAATAATCACTCTGCTGCCAGAAATACAGTAGATATGGATGGATAACTTGAAGGGTTTCTTCTCCTGACTTATTTTTCCAGAGTTCAATAGGAAAATTTGTCAGGAGAACCAACCCTGAAAGTGATCCATCCATATCTACTGCATATCTGGCAGCAGAGTGATGGTTTGAGGCTCGTTTGATACCTCAGACCCTTGTTGACTTACAGCCATTTAGCCAACCATGGGTTCCATACTATTCCTGTGTAATTTACAGCTTAATCTAGTCCCACCCCCAAATTCCCATAGAGATCCATTCAAATGCAGAGGTTATAGTATTGCTTCTAAGATTACCTGGAAATAAGATATCAGGAGTCTTTTGATATCCTTTTATACAGAATCATAATGGCATCACCTGTTTACCTGTGTAATACCTGTTTACCACATAAGTTGTTTGAGAGAATGGCAAGAATGTGCAAAGCCGTTATCAAGGCAAAGGGTGGCTACTTTGAAGAATCTAAAATATAAGACTTTTTAAAATTTGTTTAACACTTTTTTGGTTTTTGCATAATTTAATTTGTGTTATCCCATAGTTTTGATGTCTTTACTATTCCAAAATGTGGAAAACAGTAAAAATAACAGAAAAAAAACTTCTATGAGTAGGTGTGTCCAAACTTTTGACTGGTACTGTATATACAGGATAAAAAGTCATTATATTTCATTATAGTTTACAGTGTGGCAATTGACAATGTAATCATGACTCAATGACTCAATTATCCACTGTCAGTTCACCACATTGCATGCAGCTGACTAGATAGGAGATAATGCAATTGATTGCTTGCTGGAGCCTATTTCCTGACTGTCGTAGGTGAGGTAGAGCCAATCCACCCACATCCACTGGCGACATGGCTGGTAATGTAATGAGCTAATATACACACTATGACTGCATCAAATTAACGATGCCATGGCCAAGACAGCTAGCTGTAAGGCAGAAGCACACTTTTACACAGAGAACACTTTGGGACTTTTAATGGGAATGATTCTGAAGGGGCAATTAAAGGGAAAGTTCACTTGGTTTTTTAATATAGAAATCAGTGTTAGTTTTAGTTTCAAGTTGTGTATGTGATGAAGGTTTCAGATGTTTACTGATGTTTCTGACAACCTACCTGCTTTAAAATGGCAGGTATGGGGCACTTGGTCATGGTCTAAGCAGAGCTTAGAGCTGCTGGCATAAACACTCTCTGCAGTCATTTAGGGCCACAGCCATCCCTGGGCCACACAGTTCAAGTTTAAGTAGTGGGTCTGATTTATGTTGGAGCACTTTGGGGCCACAACAACATTCTTGTTAAGGGCCACGAAAACCCTAGAAATAGAAATAAATTTAGAATAACTCCAAACCAACTTTTACAGTGATGTTATCTTTCCGAATGCTGTACATATGAACAGGTTCATTTTATACCGCTTATTCACTATTTTAAATGAAAGTATCAGTTTATATTTATATCACATACTATCACATACATTTATATCACTTTTCTTCAGTGCAGCAGTGTCAGGTTGTAACTTTTTAAAGAATAATTGGGTAATATACATGCATGCAACCTCTGGAGGCATAAAGTCACCATACATGCTGCTTTCGAGTTGCCTGAATTGTATTTTCTTGTTTTATACCACCCCTAATGTCCTATATCTGCCATTGTAAAGCCAGCAGATTGTCAGAGACTTCTCTAAATATCTAAAATATTCTTCATCACATATAAAAACTGTCTGGGACAGTTTTATCCACAAAATAAAAATGTCCACAGACAGTATTTAAGTGCCTCTACACACAACTGTAGTCCTGATAATTCGTTAGAGAGCAACCTGGGGTTACCTTTAAATTGAATCGTTCTGGGTACATGGGTGATTCAGAGATGTGGGAATGGCAATTCCAACTCCATTCATCCCTCTCTTCCAACCTAGAACCAATTTAATAAGTCAGATTCAAAGAGCACCTTCATATTACATTTCTATCACCCTAGAGAGTATTTCAGTGGGAAGAGTAGATAGTGTCAGTGACTGATTTATCAGCGCTAATGATGTTTAATAAAAGACAACAGCTTGCAAACGTCTTTAGGTTGCTCTGGTCCAAGAAGAAATGCCAGGCCTTAATATTTTTTTATATAAACATAAAAAAACAAAAACCCCTCTGTCATTTCTGGCAAATAATGAGGCTGGTATTTATTTCTGGCAAATAATGAGGCTGGTATTTACTGTACAGTACGGTGTTGTCAAGAGATTAAATAGGGCAACCGTTTATTCAGATTGGAATTCATTTTCAACACAGATTCTGACTTTTTGTTTGGAAGTCACAATTACAATGTTAAACACATTTAGACAGCTATGTCTTCAAAGAATCATACAATATGTATGCCTCAAATATGACTTTTCTTTATTAGATGAGAGTAGTTGATTCATACACATTCATACAAACATTTTGTACCCACAAGTGTATACACGTACACAGACACATCCCAAGAGATGGTCATTTTGTACCCACAAGTGTATACACGTACACAGACACATCCCAAGAGATGGTCATTTTGCGACCCTGAGAATTGCCCTTGGATTTCATTTTTGCTGTTGGCAGGTAATGAAATTCATAGCGAGTTTGATTTGTTACATTTTGTCATTGTATACTCACTATCAGATTTCACACAGAAATGTGAATTAATGGATGATAGTTACATGGACATAAATATGTCTAAGGTTATCTTGTTATTCCCACACCTACTGACCACCTCCAAAATCATTAATTTCAACCAGGACACCTTCAGGAGAAAATTAATGTTAAGCATATAGAGCCAACCCAATTATTTGAATGCATTTAAATAAATAGTTAATCGAGAAAATAAAATAGTTACACTATTAAATTGTTGAAAAGATTCAGTTATGGAATAATTACATTATTATCAGTAAAGTAAATATGTGAGTTTATTTATAAATAATTCAATTTAAGTGAACCTATGGGTGTAGGAAAGTCTGTGTCTGTAGTGGCTGAGCACAAGGTCATTTTGTGCCTTATTTAATATATTAATTAATTTACTAAGAGCATTAAGGAGGTACCACTTTCAGTCAACAACATAGTGCCAGGAGAATGTCTGGAAATGTACCGATAATGGGCCTAATTTATAATTCATGCATATGTTATACGATTGTAATGTGTGCGCACAACCATTTTTAGGCAAATTTCCGGATTTATCAAAATGAACATGTGTACGGTACGATGAAATCTCACGACACCTCTTGCGTATGCTTTTTCCCAGTGGTGAGGCAGCAACATTGCATGCAATGAACAGCAAGGGAACAATAGTTGTGCAGCCTAAATAATGACTTTTGTTCAGAGCACTGCGGAATCAACAGGTGATAAACTCTTTGGAAAACATCTCTTAAGCTCTTTGGAGCTTAAAAATTATATTTCACTTTAAATTAGCTATTAAAAGCCATTAAGTCATCTGGGCAATATTTTAAAATGCACTTGACCTACGCGTTGCGGCTGTAGACGTAGGCTAGGTTGTGTAGTCTAATTGGCATAATAATCTGTTGATTTTTAATACGTTGATTTTTAATTTGACACTGCTATTAGTTTCTCAATATGTGCAGCCTAAATGGAATGAAGCAGAAGCCGGTTAAAATTAAATCGGAAAATAGCCTCTGTATAAGGATTTATTGGAGACAGCCATGTGGAAATACTTAGGCCTACGCATCACCAGGTCATGTTGTATGCAAGATGCAAAACTATAACCTTTTTCAAATTGTTCCATAAATCCGATCTAGTTTTATGTCGCAATTGGCGTCTATCACTCCTTCCAATGCCACTTTCCCAATGACATCCCCTATTCTCTCTTCTGCAGATGAGAGGTCCGGGATGCACTTTCTTCTACCTGTACCGGCATAACTTTCTTTTTTGAATGGTTATTTTCTTTTAAAATTTTTATCTCAGCCCTGGTTATCCTCTGCCACATAGCGGCTTTTCAGCTAGGCTGCACACCACTACTAACGCTCCCAACAAGCACATGTTTATTTTCATATTCATTCATAAGCATTTGAATTTTACCCTCACAGAAAAATTCTGCATTGGCATGTGCGTTTTAAAGGAGGTGGCCTTGCCAAATATGGTAGTAAATGGGCGTGTGGGTATGCTAATTCATAATGATGTGCACGCACTTGTGCAGGAGCAGTGTAATGAAAAGCAACAGCAATTTCAGTTTAAATTCAGCTCGGATATCAGAAACTACCTTTCTGACCACAGACTGCTGCTCACCTATCTCCTCATTGACGTCTTTTATGGCAGTGTCACTCAACCCTGGTCCTGGGGACCCACTATGTATGCTGGTTTTTGTTCCAGCTATATTAACAAGCTATGTTTTGTGATGAGCTACTAATTGTTCTTAATTAGAATGTCACATAAAATCACATTTCCATCTGATGATGAGTTTTATATATATATTTTTAAAAGTTTTTATTCATTGTTTGTTATAATAAACACTTTATTCCTTGTTTGATTCAAATACTAGTTACTCTTGTATTCTGTAACACGATTTGCTTCATGATTAAAAATTTATTTATTATTACTGTTAAATAAATACCTGTTCTCTACGTTGTGAATAATGTGATACATGCGTATATCAAACCAATATATGTGAAGCATACCAATTTACATGACAATCAAACCAATAGATACACCAATGACAAACCAATGTATACATAAATGACAAACCAATAGATGTGGTAGTGACAAACCAATATACTGTATAGGTAAGCGACATACCAATAGATGTGTCAATGACAAACCAATACATACGCATATAAAACCAATATATCAAGCAAACCAATATATACTTACACTAAACGGCACCCCATAAACTAGAGACAGGTTATTATTGTGCTGTGTTTAGTTATTCTGCATCTTTAGAAAAAGCTGACGGGAAAACATTCTTATGAGATATGTGCTGAAAAATAAGGCAATTTTAAAATGCTAATAATTGGGGTGGGGGTTGTTATTTGGCTAATTGTGCTCTTGTAAACCCCCCCCCCCCCACCCTGCCAAAAAAATAAAAAATAAAATAAAATAATTCCTGGCTACATCAAAGATTGAGACACGTTTGAAGCATACTAAAGCGGTTATCAGTTCTCTGTTTGTTTGTTTTCATATTGCAGCCAAAGCTATTTACAGCGAGCTGGAGGATTTATGCTGGACTTATTGAGCATTCAGATGAGAGGAAGCAATGACAATGACATTTCCATTCCCCCATCATGATAACCGAAGCGCGTGGCTGTAAATCTCCTTTATGAATCGTAAAGGAATGTTCGGAGGACGGCCAGGTCCTTTCCGTCCAAGGGAAACAGATGGCGTCTCTCTTTTCTGCTCAACCTGCAGTGTCTTTTATGTTTGCTTTATTGATTTCTTAATGGACTAATTGATGGGGGAAATGAGAGCGAAGCAGATCATCTCCACATGCTTCTGTCGTTATTCATTTCCCAGTCTCTCTCACCTCCCCCGTTTTTCTTTTTTTTCCACCATCTATTGAAAAGTTTCATGCAGACACATCTTACTGTTCAGTTCAGCGCCATTAAGCCCAGAGGCCTATGAAACGCACAGGAGGATGAAATGGACTTGGTGGGTTAATCGACGTGCGAGGCCAGAGCATTGTCCCGGTGAATAACCTCCACTCTGGCTTTTTCTAAGTTTGTGAAATATCAGAATTAATGTGAACCATCTAGTACTGCCAGCGCCTCTCCAACAGTTGTGGGAAAGAAAAGATAATTCTCAAGGAACAAGAGCTGGAAGACTTATTGGGATGTTGCAGTAAAAATGCTATTATCCATTCTGGGGTACTAAGGTCAAAACCGGATATTTATTTTTATTCAGATCTGCTGTCAGGACACATATCTCCAGATATTGTGCAGCAGTAAGGTCAGGTGTAGCAAACAGCATTAAAACTCACTGGCAGATATTCATCCCAGCAGGGGCAAAGGACAGAAAGGTCATCATCACTTGTTCTTCCTTGAGATGCACACAATTATGTGCTATAATGTAAGTGGGGGATGCAGCATGTAGCATTGAACTATAATATACAGTACCAGTCAAAAGTTTGGACACACCTACTCATAGAAGGTTTTTTTCCGTTGTTTTTACTGTTTTCCACATTTTGGAATAGTAAAGACATCAAATTAAACACAAATTAAATTATGCAAAAACCAAAAAAGCGTTAAACAAATAAAAAAAATCTTATATTATAGCGATACTATAACCTCTGCATTTGAATGGATCTCTATGGGAATTGGGGGGTGGGACTAGATTTAGCTTTAAATTACACTGGAACAGTGTGGAACACATGGTTGGCTAAATGGCTCTAAGTCATCAAGGGTCTGACGTATCAAACAAGCCTTAAACCATCACTCTGCTGCCAGAAATACAGTAGATATGGATGGATAACTTAAAGGTTTTCTTCTCCTGACTTATTTTTCCATAGAGTTCAATAGGAAAATTTGTCAGGAGAAACAGTTCTTTTGAACCAGGCTGGGCGGGATCTGAGTGAAGCGAAGACGGTACCATTGGAGTAAGCAAGTTCTTGCGCTTGAGACGCAACTGTAGCACGGATGCAGAATTTGAGAGCAACATCTGTCAGATGCGTAGCAGATTTCTCCAGAGAGGCTACAGTATTGTTGACGTTACCGCTGCCATTGACCGTGCCCTCCTCTGTAAAAAGCCGAAGCGTGCTACCCCTCCTCGTATTTGCTTTTCCACTGAGTTCAATCCAGTCGCTGGAAGAGTTAAAAACATTGTCCGTAAACACTGGCCCATTCTCCAGAGTGACCCTCTTTTGAATAAATTTACCTCCGAACCTCCGCGAGTGTGCTTTAGAAGGCCACATAACTTAAAAGATAAGGTGGTTCATAGCATGGTGAGTAGTCCGCAGACAAAACCCTCCTGGCTACCTACGCCCTCTAGAGGGTTCTATCGCTGTGGACATTGTGTCCATTGCTCTAATTCTAATGACATTAAAGTTTTCCGTCATCCACGTTCGGGCAAGGAATTCAAAATTAATTGCAACACCACTCATACATGTTGAAATGTATATGCTCCAAAATCTACATCGGTCAGACTAAAAGAGCCCTCAAACTTAGAATTGCTGAACATAAGACCGCGATCCGCTCCAAGAATATGGACTATGCGATTGCGCGACATTACGCTGAAGCCAATCATGGTTCTGTCTCTTCTCTAAAATTTTGGGGTATTGAGAGAGTAACTTTGTCATCCAGAGGCGAAGATATTATTAAGCAATTGCTCCGCAGAGAGGCGTACTGGATACATACACTCAATAGTGTGGAACCCAATGGGTTAAATGAGTCATGTCCAAATTAGATTCCCATAGACTGGGTTCTATTGAGACTCATATTCTACCATAACGCTAAACTGTCACGTCTCTGGGACTGAAATGACACATAAGCTAGAATATATAAGGTAAATGAAATGTTATGAAACGTGTCTTCATTGTAATTGACGGGCAACATTTTGTGAATAGATACGCTTTCAAGTTCAATCCCTTGTCCTTTGAATGTTTCAGTAGGAAGCATCCACAAGATATTCAATATGGCTGATTGCCTGATGCCCAAAGCAAGCAAGTGTAGATGGCTCTAAGCCAAAGTGTTTTGGGAGGATGAGGCCCAAAGGCACACAAGAACAGAAATTATGATGCCAAAATGTTTGAAGGATGAAAATATCCTAATATAGCCACTGTAAGTGTGGGATGTTGCAGTTTTACAACTGCACATCATACTTTATTCATTTCTGGAAATAGCCAAAATATACATTATGCATGCCCAATACATAGCACAGAGAGTTTGCCACTTTTCAGGGTTTCCTACAGAAATAACCATAATGACCACATACTCTTAGCCCTTAAAAACATTAACTTATGAACCTTCTGAACTCATGAAACCCAGAATTCACACTTAACACATCCAGACAATAAAGTCCGAAACACAACTAGGGGGTTTTTGTATTCGTATTCTTCTTCTTCTTCTTCTTCTTGTTCCTGCAGATTTTGTCATCAAAAATCCTCCATGCTCTGAAACAATAATTCTCCCCATTTGATAACAACATCTGATCTGCCATTAACCATGTCTGATCAAAGTACACAATCGCAGGATGCACAGGCAAAATGCTTATGTTGCCAAGAGGTGACCTTAGCCTTGTGGTTAGAACCACAGACTTTCACGCTGGAGGCCTGTGTTCGAGGCACCTTAGTCGAGTCCAAGACAAGTCCAAGACCAGTAACAATCGAGATCGAGTCAAGACCGAGTCTTAAGGGGGTCGAGACCAAGTCAAGACCGAGTCTAAAGGGGGTCGAGACCAAGTCAAGACCGAGTCCAAATGAGGATGAGACGGGTTTTATACAGCGTACTCAGTAAACTAGAGCTTGTTATAAAAAGGCCCAATTCATCTATTTAAACCAATTACATGTACTTCTAGCTGAGAGGTTATTCTATGGGTATGACTCTATTCAGTCATAGAAATATGATCTTGATTCCCACTAGTTTTGATATTGCCTGGTAGCTGTCAAATGTTCTAATGTCATGCAAGAGTACAGAAGTCACTGGATTATGTGAGGTTAAGATGTCTAGTTTGTGTTAAGTAACGTCCTTCTCATTACTGGCACTGGTGGCTGTAAGTGAACTGTAGCCAGCAGCCTGCTGCTAGCATGCTTCCTCACACTCGTGCAATGGGAGCGAGCAACATTTGGTGGCTGGATAACGTTAGCTACTACCCTGGCCTGGATCCAGCGTTGCTTGATAACATTAGCTGGTAAAGTAATTTCTAAACGTCAAGCTAGCCAACTAACTTTATCAGCCAGATCAGCATTAATTAGTCGGGTTTGAATCAATGTAACTTAGCAAGCTAACGTTATCCACTCAGACAGTATTTTCCTAGTGATAATGTTAGCAAGCAAGCTAGCTAACGTTAGCCAGCTAGATGTAAGTTAACAAACATAATGCTGCCATTTTGTGTTTGCATTCTGTAAAATATCCTTATATACCATTGACTTTTTGCACCCTAAATTCTCTTGAATTAAAATGCTGCACATGTAGAACTGCTGTGCACTATACCTGAAGAAAATGTGTCAAACCTCAAATTATTGATCCAGACAATTCCACTGTGCGAAGCAAGCAGCTTGGTTTTGATCTTCCTCGAAAACTGACTGGTCCAAGAACAAGAAATTCAGAGCCTTGCTGGACCATAGCACATAACTGGTGTGAGTAGTGAAGTAAAGGTTGAAGAAGGGAGGGAAAGGAAAGAGAGATAGATTTAAGTCAGGTTCATGATAAATACCACACAAAATGCTGAGTGCTACTCTTCGCAGTAAAATGTCCAGTGTTAGGTCAACTCTCCATGCCCTCTTTACACAGCCTAAATATCTCCTCCTTTGAGTTTCATGCAGTCACTGTAACTCACCCGTCTAAACTTAACATTGTTGTTCTCTACCGCCCTCCAGGTCCACTCAGTGCTTTCCTGGATGAACTGTACACTCTCCTGAGCTCCTTCCCTGAGGATGGCACCCCTATAATTCTACTGGGTGACTTCAACCTCCAGCCAGACAGCTCCCAGTCATCCAGTGTCACCTCACTCCTCCAGTCCCTCGCCCTCACCCAGTCCCCATCGCCCGCCACCCACAAGGCTGGTAACCAACTAGACCTTGCATTCACCAGGAGCTGCGCCACGTCTGAACTCACGGTGACTCCGCTCCATGTATCGGACCATTTCTTTATTTCATTCTCTCTCTCCTACCCACTCTCCCACATCTCTCCTAACAACCTACCCCCTGTAACTTTCAGGAGAAATCTCCGCACTCTCTCACACTCCTCTCTCTCTACCTCTGCTCTCTCTGTACTTCCTCCTCCTGCATCCTTTGTTAATTTACCTATTGAAGTTGCCACCTCCACCTTTAACTCCTGCCTCTCTCAGTCTCTCGATTCACTATGTCCTCTTGTCTCCAAACCGGCCCGATCATCACCCCCATGCCCGTGGCTGACTGATTCTCTCCGATCCAGCAGAACCACGCTGCGAGCTGCTGAGAGAAAGTGGAGGAAATCCAGATCCCCAGATGATCTGGCCTCGTATCACACTCTGCTGGCAGCCTTCACATCAGCAACTACGTCTGCTAAGGCAACATTTTACCAGTCAAAAATGAATGCATGCATGTCTAACCCCTGTAAACTCTTTTCCACCTTCTCTTCCCTGCTGATCCCTCCTCCACCCCCCTCACCCTCTTCCCTCTCTGCCGATGACTTCCTGATCCACTTTGAGGAGAAGGTAGCCGTGATCCGAAACTCCTTCACACATCCGGTGACGCCCCATAATGAACCCACCGCTACATTTTCATCCTTTAAGACTCTGGAGGACACAGATGTACTCCAACTTGTAACGCGCCAGCGTGCAACCACCTGCCCACTGGACCCCATCCCGTCGGCAGTCCTCCAGTCTATATCTGGTGAGGTCCTTCCATATCTTTCCTCCATTTTTACATTACATTACATTTATTTAGCAGACGCTTTTATCCAAAGCGACGTACAGTAAGTGCGTACAGAGACATCATCATCATTACAGAACAGACAAGGCAAGGCACATCCTTTGCATAATGTAGCAGCTATCCCTAGCAATGAACGTTGACTGTAGTTCACAGTAAGCTGTGGGCAAATCAGCAACACCACACTTTCATTCCAAATACTATTATAAACTATACTATTATAAACCATTCCAAATACTATTATAAACTATGCTATTATAAACCATTCCAAATACTATTATAAACTATACTATTATAAATCATTCCAAATACCATTATAAACTGCTATTATAAACCATTCCAAATACTATTATAAACTATAATAAACAGACAGGAAAACACAGGGAACAGGGAACTGATATTCCTAGGTGAGGATATCAGTCAAGGTGGAGTCTGAAGAGGTGTGTCTTCAGGCCTCGACGGAATGCAGGCAGGGTTGGAGTAGAACGTAGGGGAATGGGAAGTTCATTCCACCACTGAGGTGTTAATGTGGAAAAACTCCGCAGTCGGGACAAGCGAGAGCCTTTGACACGGAGGGGGGGAAGTGCCAGTCGCCCTGCTGTAGAAGAGCGAAGTGGTCGAGCAGGAACATAGTTCTGGATTAAGTCCTGCAGGTAGGCGGGGCCTGTCCTATTTGCTGCAGTGTAGGCCAGGGTCAGAACTTTGAACCTGATCCTGGCTGCAACTGGCAGCCAGTGGAGAGACCTCAGCAGGGGGGTTACGTGGGAAAATTTCGGGAGGTTGAACACAAGCCGGGCAGCTGCATTCTGGATGAGTTGAAGAGGCAGAATGGCGCAGGCCGGTAGGCTTGCGAGCAGGGAGTTGCAGTAGTCCAGGCGTGAGGTGACCATGGTCTGGACAAGAAGCTGGGTGGAGTAGGTGGTCAGGTACGGTCGAATCCTCCTGATGTTGTACAGGAGGAACCTGCAGGACCGTGCCGTCGCCCTGATGTGCTCTTTGAAGTCCAGCCGGTCGTCCAGGACCACCCCCAGGTTCCTTGCAGAGCGGGAGGCAGCCACCACGGTCCCATCAACGGTGATGGAGAGGTCATGTAGTGGGGAGGTCTTGTACGGCATGAAGAGGAGCTCTGTCTTGTCAAGGTTGAGCTTCAGGTGATGGGTAGCCATCCACTCAGAGATGTCAGTCAGACAAGCAGATATCCTCTCCTTAACCTGTGGGGTAGAGGGAGGGAAAGAGAGGAAGAGTTGAGTATCGTCAGCATAGCTATGGTATGAGAAGCCATGTGAATGGATTACTGAGCCAAGAGACTTAGTATACATAGAGAACAGCAGAGGACCCAGTACAGATCCCTGCGGGACTCCTGTAGACAGGGGACGGGGAGCAGAGACGGAACCCTTCCAGGAGACTTGGTAGGATCTATCAGTGAGGTACGATACAAACCAAGAGAGGGCAGTTCCAGAAATGCCCATCTCAGCGAGTGTGGAGATCAGGAGTTTGTGGTTGACCGTGTCGAATGCCGCAGACAGGTCAAGGAGAATCAGAACAGAGGAGAGGGAGGAGGCTCTAGCAGTGGCGAGTGCCTCAGTCACAGCCAGGAGAGCAGTTTCGGTGGAATGGCCGGTTCTGAAGCCAGACTGATGCGGGTCAAGCAGGTTGTTCTGGTGGAGAAAAACAGACAGTTGGTTAAGGACAGCACGTTCAAGTGTTTTGGACAGGAAGGGCAAGAGAGATACAGGACGGTAGTTCCTGACATCAGCGGGATCTAAGCTAGGTTTTTTAAGGAGTGGGGTTACACGGGCAGTTTTAAAGGCAGCAGGAACATGGCCACAGATTAGGGAGGTGTTAATAACAGAGGACAGATATGGAAGGAGCTCAGCAGATATAGACTGGAGGACTGCTGAAGGTATGGGGTCTAGTGGACAGGTGGTTGCGCGCTGGCGCGTCACCAGCTCGAGCACATCGGAGTCCTTCAGAGTCTTGAAGGACGACAGTGTAGCGATGGGTTCAGTATGGGGGATGTGGGGTGTCACCGGATGCGTGAAGGAGTTCCGGATTGCAGCCACCTTCCCCTCAAAGTGGGTCAGGAAGTCATCTGCAGAGAGGGAGGAGGGTGAAGGGGGTGGAGGGGGGGTGAGCAGGGAGGAGAAGGTGGAAAAGAGTTTACGTGGGTTAGATAGACATGTATCAATTTTCGACTGGAAAAATGAAGTTTTAGCTGATGTAGTTGCAGCTGTGAAGGCTGCCAGCAGAGTGTGGTAGGAGGCCAGGTCATCTGGGGATCTGGATTTCCTCCACTTTCTCTCAGCGGCTCGTAGCATGGTTCTGCTGGATCTGAGAGAATCCGTCAGCCAGGGGGAAGGGGGTGATAGTCGGGCTGGTTTGGAGACGAGAGGGCATAGTTTGTTGAGAGACTGAGAGAGGCATGAGTTAAACACAGAGGTGGCGACATCAATGGGCATTTTGGCAAAGGTAGCAGGAGGAGGAAGTGCAGAGAGAGCAGAAGTAGTGAGAGAGGTGTGAGAGAGGGTGCGGAGATTTCTCCTGAACATAACAGCGGGTGGGTTGTTAGCGGATTTGAGGGAGAGTGGGCAGGAGAGAGAAAATGAGATAAAGAAATGGTCCGATACGTGGAGGGGGGTCACCGTGAGTTCAGATGTGGCGCAACTCCTGGTGAGTACAAGGTCCAGTTGGTTACCACCATTGTGGGTGGCAGGTGATGGGGACTGAGTGAGGGCAAAGGACTGGAGGAGTGAGGTGACACTGGATAGCTGGGCGCTGTCTGGTTGGAGGTTGAAGTCTCCCAGTAGGATTACTGGGGTACCATCCTCAGGGAAGGAGCTCAGGAGTGTGTCCAGTTCATCCAGGAAAGCGCCGAGCGGACCTGGGGGGCGATAGAGAACAACAATGTTAAGTGCAGATGGGTGAGTTACAGTGACTGCATGAAACTCAAAGGAGGAGATATTCAGGCAGGGTACAGTGGGAATAGAGAATTTCCAGGACGTGGAAATGAGCAAACCAGTACCCCCGCCTCTGCCTGAGGCCCTGGGGGTGTGGGAGAAGGAGTAGCCAGCAGACAGAGCAGCTGGAGTGGCTGTGTTATCTGGAGTGATCCAGGTCTCAGTGAGAGCCAGGAAGTGGAGGGACTTCAACTTGGCATATGCAGTGATGAAGTCAGCTTTCTGGACGGCTGACCGGCAGTTCCATAGTCCACCCACCACTGAGAGTTCCTTATGAGAGGACAGCGGTGGGTAGACCAGGTTAGCCGGACAGCGTCTGCGGTGGTTGGGCCTCCAGGAGCGAGGCATGGAGCACAGAGGAATGGGGGTTAGACACATGGTAGGGGGTGAGAAGACAGGTTAGGTGGGGGAGGATCATTACAAACTGTTCAAATTACCGACGAGGCTGCCGTCTTCACAGCAGCCTCTACTTTAACTTATAGAGTTGGCTAATTTCTCGATTGCACTCAGCTGCTTGCAGGGCTCATTCACTCAGGTGAATCTATTTGCGATTAGCAACACAAAACACTAGCAATTTACTAGACCTAGGAACACAAAGCAAGTAAACAAGTGGTCGGTAATGCTGCAATTTACATTAACTAAACCGTGACTACACTACAAACGGTTCAATCAGCTAACGCACAGCTGAACCAAATGAAAAAGACGATACTTAATCCTATCCGACGGTAGATTGACGACGCGGGTCTGCTTGCACTCTGAACTAGGAATGCAAAACACGCTATTTATTCACTCAGGTGAATCTATTTGCGATTAGCAACACAAAACACTAGCAATTTACTAGACCTAGGAACACAAAGCAAGTAAACAAGTGGTCGGTAATGCTGCAATTTACATTAACTAAACCGTGACTACACTACAAACGGTTCAATCAGCTAACGCACAGCTGAACCAAATGAAAAAGACGATACTTAATCCTATCCGACGGTAGATTGACGACGCGGGTCTGCTTGCACTCTGAACTAGGAATGCAAAACACGCTATTTATTCACTCAGGTGAATCTATTTGCGATTAGCAACACAAAACACTAGCAATTTACTAGACCTAGGAACACAAAGCAAGTAAACAAGTGGTCGGTAATGCTGCAATTTACATTAACTAAACCGTGACTACACTACAAACGGTTCAATCAGCTAACGCACAGCTGAACCAAATGAAAAAGACGATACTTAATCCTATCCGACGGTAGATTGACGACGCGGGTCTGCTTGCACTCTGAACTAGGAATGCAAAACACGCTATTTATTCACTCAGGTGAATCTATTTGCGATTAGCAACACAAAACACTAGCAATTTACTAGACCTAGGAACACAAAGCAAGTAAACAAGTGGTCGGTAATGCTGCAATTTACATTAACTAAACCGTGACTACACTACAAACGGTTCAATCAGCTAACGCACAGCTGAACCAAATGAAAAAGACGATACTTAATCCTATCCGACGGTAGATTGACGACGCGGGTCTGCTTGCACTCTGAACTAGGAATGCAAAACACGCTATTTATTCACTCAGGTGAATCTATTTGCGATTAGCAACACAAAACACTAGCAATTTACTAGACCTAGGAACACAAAGCAAGTAAACAAGTGGTCGGTAATGCTGCAATTTACATTAACTAAACCGTGACTACACTACAAACGGTTCAATCAGCTAACGCACAGCTGAACCAAATGAAAAAGACGATACTTAATCCTATCCGACGGTAGATTGACGACGCGGGTCTGCTTGCACTCTGAACTAGGAATGCAAAACACGCTATTTATTCACTCAGGTGAATCTATTTGCGATTAGCAACACAAAACACTAGCAATTTACTAGACCTAGGAACACAAAGCAAGTAAACAAGTGGTCGGTAATGCTGCAATTTACATTAACTAAACCGTGACTACACTACAAACGGTTCAATCAGCTAACGCACAGCTGAACCAAATGAAAAAGACGATACTTAATCCTATCCGACGGTAGATTGACGACGCGGGTCTGCTTGCACTCTGAACTAGGAATGCAAAACACGCTATTTATTCACTCAGGTGAATCTATTTGCGATTAGCAACACAAAACACTAGCAATTTACTAGACCTAGGAACACAAAGCAAGTAAACAAGTGGTCGGTAATGCTGCAATTTACATTAACTAAACCGTGACTACACTACAAACGGTTCAATCAGCTAACGCACAGCTGAACCAAATGAAAAAGACGATACTTAATCCTATCCGACGGTAGATTGACGACGCGGGTCTGCTTGCACTCTGAACTAGGAATGCAAAACACGCTATTTATTCACTCAGGTGAATCTATTTGCGATTAGCAACACAAAACACTAGCAATTTACTAGACCTAGGAACACAAAGCAAGTAAACAAGTGGTCGGTAATGCTGCAATTTACATTAACTAAACCGTGACTACACTACAAACGGTTCAATCAGCTAACGCACAGCTGAACCAAATGAAAAAGACGATACTTAATCCTATCCGACGGTAGATTGACGACGCGGGTCTGCTTGCACTCAACACCTCCTTAACCTGTGGCTATGTTCCTGCTGTTTTCAAAACTGCCTGTGTTACCCCACTCCTTAAAAAACCTAGCTTAGACCCCTCTGATGTTAGAAACTATCGTCCTTTGTCTCTCCTGCCCTTCCTGTCCAAAGCTCTTGAACGAGCTGCCCTTAACCAACTGTCAGTTTTTCTCCACCAGAACAACCTGCTCGACCCTCATCAGTCCGGCTTCAGAACCGGGCATTCCACTGAAACTGCGCTCCTGGCTGTGACTGAGGCACTTGCCACTGCCAGAGCCTCCTCCCTCTCCTCTGTCCTGATTCTCCTTGACCTGTCTGCAGCGTTTGACACGGTCAACCACAAACTCCTGATCTCCACACTGGCTGAGATGGGCATCGCTGGAACTGCCCTCTCTTGGTTTACATCATATCTCACTGATAGATCCTACAAAGTCTCCTGGAAGGGCTCTGTCTCTGCACCTCATCCACTTCTTACAGGAGTCCCGCAGGGATCTGTACTGGGTCCTCTGCTGTTCTCCATTTATACTAAGTCTCTTGGTTTGGTCATTAATTCACATGGCTTCTCTTACCATAGTTATGCTGATGACACTCAACTCTTCCTCTCTTTCCCTCCCTCTACCCCACAGATAAAGGAACGGATATCTGCTTGCCTGGCTGACATCTCTGAGTGGATGTCTAGCCATCACCTGAAGCTCAACCTCGACAAGACCGAGCTACTCTTCATGCCATACAAGACCTCCCCGCTCCTAGACCTGTCCATCACTGTTGACGGAACCATGGTGACTGCCTCCCGCTCTGCAAGGAACCTGGGGGTGGCCCTGGACAATCAGCTGGACTTCAAAGAACACATCAGGGCAACGGCACGGTCCTGCAGGTTCCTCCTGTACAACATCAGGAGAATTCGGCCGTACCTGACCACTTACTCCGCCCAGCTTCTTGTCCAGACCATGGTCACCTCACGTCTGGACTACTGCAACTCCCTTCTCACAAGCCTACCAGCCTGCGCCATTCTGCCCCTACAACTGGTCCAGAATGTGGCTGCTCGGCTTGTGTTCAACCTCCCAAGGTTTTCGCATGTCACCCCCCCTGCTGAGGTCACTCCACTGGCTGCCGGTCGTGGCCAGGATCAGGTTCAAAGTTCTGACCCTGGCATACACTGCAGCCATAAGGTCAGGCCCCTCCTACCTACAGGACTTAATCCAGCACTACGCTCCTGCTCGACCACTTCGCTCTGCTGCAGGGCGACTTGCACTTCCCTCCCTCCGTGTTAAAGGCTCCCGCTCGTCCCGACTGCCGACCTTTTCCACCCTAGCTCCCCAGTGGTGGAATGAACTCCCCACTCTGCTGCGCTCAGCTGAAACACTGTCTGTTTTTCGGCGTGGTCTGAAAACGCACTTTTTCAGACTCCACCTCGACTAAATTATACCTATATAGGGCCATTCTATAGTATTCGCTTCCTGTTTTCTATTTAACTTGTGTTTTTTGGTTATTCTATAGTTCAGAATGTATCGCTGACTGTGTACTTCTCATGTTTATTACTAGCGATAGCTCCTACGCTGTGAGAAAGCTATGCTTTGTCGGATTTGCTTTGTAGTCGCGTCAATGACCTTCAATATGCACTTATTGTACGTCGCTTTGGATAAAAGCATCTGCCAAATGATTGTAATGTAATGTAATGTAACTCTGGCCATAGTGGACTCATATTAACCCTGTACGAGTTGATTTAACACTGAACATTTTACCGTGTTGAGGAAATTCTGTTCTCCTCTGAAGCCTCACCATGTCTCCTCTTGACTTATGTTGATAAATAACAGGCACAACATTAAAGGCTGCTTAGAGATCTTAGTTTTTCCTGAAAAAAAAAAAAGAAAGAGGCTGTTAATTGATGAATAGACACACAAAGTATTTATAAATGATGCTTCCAAAGGTGTGGTGCATTTATTTGTGCATAAAATTACAAAAATTTCTGTTTCCATTTCCTAGTTCGTCAATGAAATGTAGATTCACTAAAGATGACTTAGTCATTCAGAGAAACACTCAGGGGTATAGCTTTGAGGAGAATTAAAGAAATAATAGTCCTTGGGATTAATACAGAAAAATAACCATAAAACCAGAATAGTTTGGCAGATTGAGTAAATATTTCAAATAGCAGCTAATACATATTTCCAGAGACAATACCATTATGTCTTTAAAATATTGAAGTAATCTTTCCACACATACACATCCCTTAGAATCAAATGAACTTAGCCATTTTAAAGACATTTAAAGGCAAATCAAACAAGTTTTTTTTTTTTTTCTCAGATTCAATAAAAGTAACCTTCTGATTTTTCCTTATCCTGACAAGGCTCAGCCTTATGCTCATAAAGACTAAATCAAGGATGCAGGAAAAGGTGTGGCCTGAAATCTGTAGGTACTTCAAGCCCTGAAGAAAATTTGGGCGCTGTGCTAAAACCGACCGATGGCCGAGGCCGATGCAATTAATGAATGGGAGAATACATGAATGTTGGAACTTCTTAATTATCATCAAACACAGAATATGCAGTAGATTTCCACCAACAACCTGAAATATTAATGTACTAATTGTGTGGAATAGTGCATTAACAATAGCGTATTTTATAAGTTCTATTGCAGTCACAATCGTTTCTATTATGAAAATCCTTTTTTTCCATTTTCAGTGTTGTCATTACGGAAGCCCTGTCTCGTTATAACGAGATACTATCTCGTTATAACGAGAGAAAAAATTTTTTTTGAAAAGCTATCTCGTTTAAACGAGATAGTAAGTCATTTATACAAGTTATCTCGTTTATTCGAAATAGTAAGACGTTTATACAAGTTATTATCTTGTTTATTCGAGATATTATCACGTTTATATGGCTCGTTTATACAAGTTATTAACTCGTTTGTAGGGTACGTTTTTACGAGATATAACTCAGAATGAACTCTGATTTCAGTGTGTATTTTGAGTGCAATTAAAGCTGTTTTTGAGTCCTTGCGTGCTTCATTTTAACATGGGGGGACGGGGGGGGGGCTATATATTTTTTAAATATTTGTTGTGATGTTCTCACTCCCGTCCTCTTGTTTCCTGTGTTTTCCCTCTCCCCCTGTCGCGTGTTCGTCTCTCCATAGTCCGTTCCCCCTTGCTGCAGGTTGGGCGTGGTTTTCCCCTTTGTGTCACTCTGTTTCACTACACTTCTCTCAGCCTATCCCATTTCCCCGTTTTGCTTGCATTCCACACTCTCCGCTCTGTTAATCACCCTCGCATACATTCGCACGCGGCACCTAATTGATACCAATTAATGTTTGCATTTAGTCACCCGGTGTTCTCTGTCCTGTGCCAGTTCGTTAATGCTCTTTGTCTGAAACCTCTGGTCTTGTCTTGAGTCCTAGTATCCAGTCTAGCTTGTAAATCAAAGTCTTGTCCTGTACCGGCGTTAACTCGCCTTGCTATTCCGTCTAAGTCGAAGTCTGCTCCTGTCTGGAACGGCATTTCCCGCTGTTCAATTATTCCTGCCTTGCTATACTAACTTTGTCTGCTTCAGTCTGCCAACCTGCAGTTGTTTGCTATCCCTGCCTGTGTTGCAGTTTCCCTGCCATCCATCTGACGTGTGTGCATGCAGCCAGGGCTCCTGTTCCTCCACTCTGCGGCGGTGCCCGCCTACTGCCAGTACTGCGGTTGCTGTTGATGTGCTGTCGCTTCTGCTGCTGCTGTCACTCTGCTGTTGCCGGGCTGCTACTGCCGCTGCCCTGCTGCAACGCCTGCGTCCTACCCGGACTCTGCTCCACTGTCCTGCACCTCTTCTGCCATTCCGCCCTGCTCCCGCTCCCGCTCATACCCCTGCTCCTCCTAACTGGTTGTCCGTCTCCATCTCCTACCCTGGCCTCTCTTGCTCCCACTGCTCCCCTGCTGACTCATACCTGGACTGTCTGTATTCTGTGTTCTCCCTATGCTTCAGGAGTATTGGTCAAAGCATAATTTATTAGAGCTACGCGCTCTGTCTGTCTGTCTTGTGAAGTCCAGTTCCGGCTTGGAACTTTAACCACATTTTGCCTTTCTCCCCTTGCTCAGGACTACCCTGATCAAGCAATAAAATATTGAGTATTGGCATTCCTGTGTTCCAGTGCATTTGGGTCCAGTCCATTTCCGGGGTCGTAACATTTGTAACACTTAAAATATAGGCTAATGTTACTGAAAAACACATTTGTTAACTCTAGCTACGTTGTGTATTGAACGAATGATGCATCTATCAGGTTTAGAGATAATTAGCTGCCAACAGGTGCTGCTTATTAGGCTATATTTAATTAGAGATTAAATGCATAAACTGATATTTTACAGTGCAGTTGTATCGGTAATAGGAGAGATGTTCTCATTCTCGTCAGGAGAGGGCGTTATTGTTACACGAATGTCTGAAGTAGGAGATTAGATCAGCTTCATTCTGGATTCTGAGTTTGCCATACATTCCTCAGCATTTTCAAGACTGGAGTCCGGACCACATAACTGTTCTTATGATTCGCTCTCAACTCAGATTTCAACGTGCATTGTAGCCTAAGTGCAATTAAAGCTATTTTTGGGTTATTGCGTGTGTCGGCTACTTGGTGCTTCATTCAACATGGGGAGCGTGACAAAACACTTTAAAATATTACAGTGCAATTGTATCGGTAATAGTAATTGTATCGTCTCTCCTGACGAGAATGAGCACATCTTTCCTATTACCGATACAATTGCACTGTAAAACACCAGACTGTAGCTTAATCCCGAATAAAATACAATAAACACCATCACTTGTTGCCAACTAATATCTCTAGATGCACTGAAAATACACACGGAGTTCATGCTGAGTTATATCTCGTAAAAACGTGCCCTACAAACGAGTTAATAACTTGTATAAACGAGCCATATAAACACGATAATATCTTGAATAAACGAGATAATAACTCGTATAAACGTCTTACTATCTTGAATAAACGAGATAACTTGTATAAACGACTTACTATCTCGTTTAAACGAGATAGCTTTTCAAAAAAAAAAATGTCCACCTTGCGCTTCAGGGCTTCCGTACTTCCGTATGTCCTTCTGTTAATTATTTATTTAAAAAAATAATTATTTCTGACACATCATATGCCCTAGATATTGACAAAAGTGGAGATTATAAAGTTGAAGACAAGCAGCGATTCTGAATATAAGGTCACTTGCCCTTTAAAAAAGCTCCAACCTCCAGTCTGCACTACAGATTGAACACATTTTCCTGATTCCTGGATTTTCAGTTCTTATGAACATAAGGTCAGTCCTTATGAGCATAAGGCCAATACGTTTGAGCAGAAAGCTGACCTTTATGAGCGTAGGCTTGGCTTGATTGAGTCCTAGAAAACTTGTTTTAGTGAACTGCATATACCCTTAAAGTGGCCAGGTTTGATTTTTGATAGAATCTATTGGTAAATGTGTTTGATTGAACCATGCCTGCTGCTCCTAGTGCTGAAGAAACTCCAGTGAAGTAATAACCTGTGAGATTTTGACACTGTCTTTACAAGAAAACAAATGTGGTCCAAGTAAAAGACTCCTGATGTATTTCATTGTGGACTTCATTTAAGCTCTATTTATATTCAGCATTGCAGAGAGGCGAAGGGTACAGCTGGGGAATGAAGCAGTCCTTCATCACTGGGTGTGTCAGCTTTGAAGGAGCCATAATAAGTAGTGCTTATGGCCTTCATACAGAGAGCTAACTTTACACAGAAATCAATGCAGGAAAATGTTTATCCCCCCCCCCCCAAGACTTAAATTTTCAGCCATTTTTCATTACATTTTAGTTGCAAATGCAAATCAATACAGAAAGATATTTTACACATTTTTTATCATTTCAGTTTGCAGGCCGTAAAACAAAAACTACTAAAAGGTTTGAACGAAGCCGTCAAAGTTTTATGAATTTCTCCCACGAAGAGCGTATAGTTCATGGTGCAGATTCTAGTGACACCTCTCCCACGGCAATTCATCTAAAACAAAACAGCATTACATAAGCCATTTACCACAGAGTGCCTGTGATGGATGACACTGCCCCGGAGCCAAGCTGTGACCAAATGCGATGCCTCCGCTAAAAATGTCACACACGAGATGGACGGCGCGGGCCCATTTATTCTTAAATTAAAACCTGCTTTTTGAAAAGAAAAAAAAGCAGCGTCGTCCCATTTCCACGGCGACGCTGCACAAAATGAAACCAGAAACTTAGATGATATCCTCAACACAAAAAAAAAGGTTTTTCATTTAGACGTTTGTGATTGTCAGCCTTTGATTAGCTGTCAGGAGCTTAGCACGGGTAGGTTGGCAGATAAAATTTAACTGCCCCTGACAGATGATTTATGGGTGCAATTTTACCCAGCTGTCACAAGCTTTTATTTGGGGGGACAGGATCTGCCGGGCTGAAGGCAGCTGGTAAACACATCTGATGCGAACAGAAGCACATTCCTTAAACAAATCGAGCTGTAGACTGACAGGATGCCTGCTACTGTATGCATTTCTCTGTTTGGGAAAATTAGGGGAGTGAACAAAAAAAACTGAGGCAGATCAAAGCATGGGGTTTAGACTTCCGTCTCCTGGTGCAGTGAAAACGGTTGTGTCTGTGTGCTCTGAAGTTGCAAAAATGTAAGCACACTTTAGGCCTTTTTAGTACCTATTCCTATGGGGTCTTACTTGGCGATCTTAGCGCTTTGTCTAAACGCATGGCGTAAAGTGCATTTAGGGCGTATCCAAGTCCACTTTTGCTAGTTTGACGGCGTGGTTTTTGTGCGCTAAGCACTGCGCGAAGTGCAAATGGGCTGAACCTAGTCTCTTCATTAATTATAGGTGTGTCTTGCGCGTGACATGCAATAAACCAATCAAAATGTCATATCCCATTCCCTTTAAAAGCCTGCTTTTCCACCTTGGCAGATTGCTTATATGATGGAGAAACAGACATACTCGTGTGTGTTTAGTGCGATCAAGGAATAGGCTATATAGAATAGAATAGAATACAATAGAATAGAATAACTTTTATTTTCCCGCAAAGGAACTTCAGTTGTAGCCCCAGCAACAACAAAAAAGAGTGCATTACATAGACAGTGGGGGGCAGACCCACAATTGTCATGGTTTCTGGCAGCCTGCTGTTGTTTCTGTGGTCGTTCTTTTGTTTGACCACATCGGGGCAATCTATCGGATTTGTCTGTATCCGTTTCGGTGTTTGAATCTCGCCCGGCAATTATTCCTTTCACCTGTTTTGGATTTCCTGCCAGTTAAAAATAGCCCAGGGCTTCCGCATTTCCGACGCTTCGATATTGTCTTTGCTTTAGACTATCGGAGTCGGTAAGGTAAAGGATAGCGGTCTCTATGTTTCTGGTTGTTGCTCGTCAGAAACGTAGGTAGTCCGGTTAAAGAGTTAGGGTAAAGATTTATTTAGTCTTTTTGTTTCCTTCTCTCTTTATCCTTTTATATTCCTCTACCTGTTACCTTTTGTTCAGCTCGTTCACACCTAGAGCTGTAGGTAACAGTTTATTTTTCTATTTCCGTTTCTTTCGCCCTTGTTTTTTTTATTTATAAATTTGTTTCTGATTTTTCCCCATTTTCTCCCAATTTAGTAGCCAATTGAACCCCTATTCTAATTCAATTCCCCCCATGTAGCAACCGCTAGAGAATCACTGCTACACAACCCCGTCAGCTGGCGGTAGGACGGGAGGGCGCAACGTCCTCTTCAGGGCGCGACTCCTCCTAGCTCCTGACCGTGATTCCAGCCCGCCCAGGGCCGCTATGCACGCAGCGATTCCCTCCGAGCCCCTCCCCCCACCCGGAAGCAGCCGCCAATTGCTGCTCCCACAGGGCGCCGGCCATGCTCGGATCTGGCAGGACCGGGGCGCGAACCCCGATCCTCGGAGCACAACCGCACCGACTGAAAGTCGACGCTTTTACCGCTGTACTACCGCGACGGCCTCTTTCGCCCTTGTTACACAGGCTTTCTTTTGTTTATCTCTGACCTCTAGTTTTACGCCCCTTGTGTGAGTGCGTGAGGTTCCTTTGTTGTTTACAGCCAAACGTCATGATTAAAAATAGCCCCCGCTGTCCTGAGATGTCCAGTGTTATCAAGCAGTCCAACACAAACTCCACGCCTCCACGACTCCATACACGCAGTGTTGTGGTCTCTGTACACTGTCAAAAACGGAGCACCGAACTGCGTCAGCCTTCTCAGTCGTCGTCTCACTCCTCCCCCGCATTATCTTCTCCTTTCTTTTCTCTGGTGACCTTTTGAAGATTGCCTGCAGTCCTAGATCAGTCCTGAGTCCTGACATCTTCAACTCCGGTGAAGAACGATGGTTAAACTTTGTAGCTGCAGATCCAACGGACATTCCCGAGCATATGTTGTGAATGCGTCTCCATGGTGACGACCACAAACAAAATTATCCCGAATATACAATTTGTTAATATTATCAAAACAAGCAGCATGAGTGCCTTGAACAATCTCCAGCCCGGTTCCCCGTCCCACAACAGACACACAGCGCATGAAAAAAACAAAAGACAAAAGCCCGACACAACAAAATACATTCAAATTAACAGACACGAACACGAGAGACAGCTGGATTACATGTCGCCATTACAGCACCACGTGACGTCATATGGATATAGTATGATCAATATTATTCGGACTAACCATTATGAGTTCCCAGTAATTACCGAGAGTGCTGTTATTTTACGAAATATATGCAGTTGAATTTCGTTAAAAGCACCTGCAACAATTGGCTGAGAATAAGCTACCAATGGCTTCCGTCTCACTTTAGAAAACGCCAAATTAGCCTGCTTGTTTAACAAATTTATTTGATTATGCAATGAAGCATCAATCAAATCAAACAAAAATTCCATGAGGATGTTTTCATGGAGTTGTCCAAGTTCAAGCTTCATCCGAAGTTCATTACCTGCATTCTAATATTGATTAATAAGATAAATACCGTTATTTTGCCTTAATGATGACATTAAATACAATAAAGCTGTCAGGTTGGCAACCCATAGGTTCATGCATATTTTCCATTGTTTTATAATGTCCTGCTTATGGAAATGTGACCAACCTGTTTTACTGGTAGCATAATGCTTTAAAACAATCCACTTTCCCAGGAAGACCGTGAAAAGTGTGATTTACAGCAGTGGAAACAAACCTGCTTCTACATGAAGTTAAAGCGCACATGCAGATAATTGCATTAAAATTAATTGTGAATTAATTGTGTAGCATGCTGCAAATTTGTTTTTGTTTCTAATTAGATCCTTAGTTCTCTTTAAAATCGTTTAATTCAGTTATGGAATAACAGGTGAAATCAGCTGGGTTTTAATAAGTTGAGAGTATGGAAACCGTCAGTGTAATTAAAAAAATATGAAGGACGAAGAATAAGGTTCAAATTCAGTTAACATAGTGACATTTATCTCCGTTTTTTAACCGTAGGCTATCGGAAAAACCTTATGCACAGCAAATCTGCTGTAGCCTAGGCTATTTGAAAAACGACAAATGCAATATCCACTGGAAAAAGTTTTGAACATTCTATTTACTTGCAGGCTATAGGCCTAGAGAGCTGTATTGTAATAACATATTAAGCGCATTTTCAGAACTCAAATGTCCGTCTATTGCAGTGCTGGAGTTTTCCATTGAATGACAATTCACGCATTAGGTGTAAATGACAATTCATGCATTTGGCTTGATATATGTGTTATATGTGATAGCCATTGTCCCGTAACAGAAGATTGTCCCCCCGGCGGATTAGGCTACACAAACTATTGGCAAATATAGCTTGATCCAGGACAATTGCGAATAGTCGATACATGTAACCTTACACCTACCATCGCACATCGCCTGGATGTTGATGGAGTGTGCTGAAAGCAATTTGATGCGGCATTCCCCTTCGCTGAGGGACAGGTATGTGGTCTTTGACCTATGGACCCTTTTATTATTATGCATTTTTTGATATAGCCTACACAATAATAATATTTCACATTGTAATCTTGATATCTTTAGTCATGCTTGTGCGCGCCCCTGTGTGTAACAGAGTGTGTTAAATTGGGTCCAAATGCAGCCTTGGGCTGTTTTCGAATCCAAATTAACACGCTCCCTTCCCTTTCTGTCTTCCCTCGAGGGAGCTATCTTGTGATGCAATTTGCTACGTGTTGCAAGCAAACTTAAAAGGTGCTCTGCAGGGGAGGATTTACGAGAAACAAACAAAAAACGGAACCGAACCGCCCTCGCAACATTTCGGATGTGCAACACCATAGAGTTGAAAGGTGACTGCGACATAGTTCTGTGGTGACCGCCCATTGTTTCCATGTGGAGCATTGCATTGTGGGATCCCCTTCTTGCTGGAAGCTTGCATTTTATACCCTTGGTGGAAGGGAGGATAAATGAGGGAGCGAGGGAAAATAATTACTCCCTCCCGTTTCTTAAATTGGATCCGAATCACACTTGGTGTGGTTGCCATATTTCATCCTGGCATTTTGGGGATTCCCCCCTTGAAGCAAGGGAAGGGAACGACAGGAAGAAAGGATACATTTCGGATCCAAATGCAGCCTTGGTATTTAAACAACATGAGCGCTATGGGCTATAATGAACCCTGCGTCGGGTGTAAGATAGCAAAGACATGCTAAGCGGCGTTTGGGTGAGCGCCGGTTGTAAGATAGGGCCCTATGTGTGTGTTTATATGCACATACTGTGACATTTATTTGTGAGGCATATGTGTATTTCAAAGAGAATCGTATACTAAAGTTAGTCTATAAAACCTAATAAAGTGCAGGGGGTATTCCACAAAGCAGGACAAGTAAGTTAGCCAGAGAACTAAAATAATACCATGAAATAACCTCAGAAACTTTCTTCAAAATCAGCAACTAACAACATGTTGTAACAAAATTAAGCACAATGGGCCTAATTTATCATTCAGGCGTACGTTCAAATCTGATCGTAATGTGAGCGTACGGCCATTTTTAGGGAAATTTTCGGATTTATAAAAATGAACGTGGGTGTACAGTACGATTAAATCTCATGACAGCTCTCGACCTTCCATACGCTTTTCCCAGTGGCAAGGCAGTGACATTGCATGCAATGAACAGCGAGGGGCAACAGGTGATAAACAAAAAGGTGCTCTTTGCAAGAACATAGGTTATGTGAGCTTGAAAATCAGAGTTCGCTTTAAATGAGTAGCTGATCATAAAAATGACACGTCCAAGTCATTCCATTTATGAAAATATTAAAAGCAGTTAATGCATCTGGTCAATATTTTAAAATGCACTTGACCTACGCGATGTGGCTGTAGACGTACGTTGTGTAGCCTAATTGTCAAAAATAGTATCTGAATAAGTTGATTTTCAATCACTATTAGTTTAATCGCTATTGTGCAGCCTAAATGGAATGAAGCAGAAGCCGGTTAAAATGATTACATCAGGAACAGCCTCTGTAGCCTATAAGTATTTATTGGAGATAGCCATATGAAAATAATTACGGCAGTCATGTTGTATGCAAGACACAGAACTGTTTTCATATTTTTTCTATAAATCCGATCTAGTTTTATTAGCCTAGAATTGGCGTGATAGAAATCTTGACGAATGAAGTCAGTCACGTCTTCTATCACGTTACATGGCCACTTTCCCAATGATATCCCCCACCCTCTTCCGAATATACGATCAAGTCTGATTTATCATACATTTATGCTCAGATCAGTGATTTACACAAGTTTGATGAATTTCGTACGCAAGCTGGATCCATCAAATATACGCTATTTTTTATGACCATATTGATAAATGAGGCCCAGTGTGTGTAATGTTAAACATTTTGGTATAAAACGTGTCAGCTTATGAACTTACTAACAAATAACTGTTCATAGCTAATTTAATTTAAATAGTTATCATTTTCAAAATACGGCTTATTTGCAGTTCCCCACCAATGACGTTGGTTGAAATTAAAATTTCCAATTTTTTCAGAATCTGGAAAAATAACAGGGAATAACATGCTACAAAAGTCAAATGACCTGTATGAAAGGCCATTACACTGGTTACTTCAGCTGTAGTGATATTGTCTGACAGACAATCAACTTTGAGTTCTAGACAAAATGTGGTCATTGATATACAGTACTTGTTTCTTTCTGTATGACAGTCTGACTAGACTCATTGGTTAAACATCACTTTACATTCCTTTCCCCTCCATGGGACACTGAGAAAGATTTGCAGCTATGGATGCACTCAGGCATTGCCTGACACACTTCACCAAGGTATACATATTCCAATATACCAGTAAAACAGGCTACATATTTTTTTGGTCATTTTCCTGACCAATATCCATCCATATATCAAGCTACCTATATCAAATTTCATCTAAGATGTTACCATATTTGACTACAAATTTCAGTGTGATATTATTTCCACAGAAATGCCCTCATAACAAGATAGGGATGCCAGTAGCCTAGTGCACCTTAATTGGGATGATGTCCTTTAATGTCATAACATAAACCAGAAAAATGCAGAGGTTGGATTACTCCAGGTAATTTTTTACTTTCCATCAATTCAAGGAGAAAGACCACATTATTGAATACAGAAGGCACTAACATACCAATGTGACAGCCCCCAATAATTTCTCGGACTAATTACCATTCTTTTACAGTGCATGACATGCCAGAGCAGCTAGAACTACAAATCCTTGCTTTGTAGGGAGAATAAAGTAAGCACTCAGGAACACTAAGTGGGAGTGAGGTCAATTTTGTTTTGCACTAATTTCAGAATTCCAAGGTACAGTAAATAACCAAGTTTAGGTCAAGCCTCATCCATTCTTTATCCTCTACAAATTTTGTATGAAAAGAGGTGCAGTTATACATACCAATCATTTAACTCCTTGCTCATGGTCATACTTGCGACTCTAAAATTATTTTCAGCTGTAAGAATAGTTTGCAGCCCCTTCCCTTCAGTTTTGAAGAATTAATTCTAGAAGCACTGTTTATAAGGCTTCTGCAAAGGGTGCACTGCTGATAATACTACAGCCCTACTGTTTTGATATTTAACAAGTTATCAAAAAATGTAATTACAAGACACTGAAATAGCACACATCATTAAGTACGACAAACATATTGATGAAAACACGTGTTCTGTGTATTGACATTTTATGATGCTGTTTTCAGATATTTCATTGTGTGTAAATTTTATCTCAACAAAAAATGTTTTCAACTTAAAAAAAAAAAAAAAGCCAAGTTACTCACACATAGCCTACAAAGCACTGGCTGTAAGTCATTAATTTCAACTTGCAAAAGCTAGGTCTGCCTTTAAAAGTATTGATATCAAAATTTGGCCAAGTTACAACAAACAATATTGCCTATTGTAGCTCACACTAACTAGGTCTATTCCAAAGCAATGCTATCCAATCTTTATTAAATTATTTAATGTAACTTGGCTCTATGTTTTTTTATCTTACCATCTGAAGAGAATGTGATCAATGAAACCATGTGCCACATCAAATTGTGAAAGTAGAATCATTTATAGTGGAAATAACCATTCCTAGGTGTAACACACCTGATTCAGATGTGGTTCACTTAGAAATGGAAAAGAGAAATGACTAGACTAGGGTATGTTTGAACAATTGTCTGCATCCAGTGCTTTGGGTCTATGAAAAGCACAGCATTAATAAAATGCATTATTATTTATTTATTTATTAGAAACCTATGTGGTCCTACAGAGCCAGAGGTCAAAATATTTCTATTTTCTATCTATATTAATTTATTCATAACCTTTAGATAGGCAATATTGTTTGTTGAAACTTGGCCACATTTTTATATCAATACTTTTAAAGGCAGGCCTAGTTTTTGCAAGTTGGAATTAATGACTTACAGACAGTGCTTTGTAAGCTGAAATGCATGTGTGAGTAACTTGTCGTTTTTCTTTGAAAACATTTTTTGTTGAGATAAAATTTACACACTACGTTTTTTGTTGAGATAAAGAAATCTTAGCCGAGGCTCGAACCTGGCAACTCCCGCATAAAATCAGGCACACTAAGCACAAGGCCATAACACAGCTGCAAATGGATGGATGTTTTTTTTCCGGTACTGTAACATATCTTTGCTATCTTACACCCGGCGTAGGGGTTCATTATAGCCCCTAGCGCTTACATCGGTTAAATACCAAGTGATGTTGCGCCAATAGCAAGTGAACTGGGCGTGTTGGTCTTAAGATGAGGTGTGGCCAGGATTATTTTTGGCGTATTACTATCTTGAGCCAGCAGAAAGTGTTTGCGCTAAAACCACCAAAAACCTGGTCTAAAGTCATGTCGCAGTTGTTTACATGTTATTTTAACGGCGCATATAAATGCGTCCACATAGGCGTGTGCACAACGCGCGTACACCCTCCTGTCTGTTACACACAGTTGATTTTAATGGCATTCTCTGCATGTGCGCTTTAACTTCATGCAGGAGCAGGTCTGTTTCACCTGCTTAAAAATTGCACTTTTCACGGTCTTCCCGGGAAAGTGGACTTGTTTTTAAAGCATTAAGCTGCTAGTAAAACACATTGGTCACCAGTGTTGTGCAAGTTCACACTTCACAAGAGCTAGCTCAAAGTTCAGTTCACACAGATTAAAATGAACTAGTTCACGTTCTTCGTTCACAATTTTGAATTTTGAACTAAGTTCACAGTCCCAAAAAATGAACTAGTTCACGTTATTTCTTCCGGTTTTTTTTAAATGAGCTGCTCCGATCTAACAATATTGCACACATTTTTGTGAATTAGATAATCGCCCCAACTCATTCCAAAGTGATTATTACTACTACTGCTAACGGTTAAAAGATGTACTGTACCTACAGTCGCCTACTACCCAACTCTCAGCACGAAATCAACTAGACTCAGAGCCCTGAGCTGCGGCAATATTCCACGGCTCCAGAGCTGTGACACAAACCAAGTTTTTTAAAGTTTTAACAGAAAAAAATGCTGTAGCCTACACCATTAACAATCGGGTTTAGCCTAGCTACTCAGCGTGGATAAACCAGAAACCTTGACAAAGGTATTCTGTTATATCAATTGATATTCCGAGACACCAACACTTTAATAGCCTATTTTCTATTACGAAATTATTACATGTGACTGTTTGCAACCGAATTGCAGTATGAAACATAATTAATATGCGATTGTGTTCAGCTAATGACAGCAAATAGGCTACTTCTTATTTAAAGTGGTGGCATTTTTATTTTAGAACTCTTTTATTTTAGAACCCAACAACAACAGTGAACAGATGAATACAATTTTGTATAAAAGAAAAATGAACGTGCTCTTTTAGCGCTTTCATGCACAACACTGTTGGTCACATTTGCATAAGCAGGACATTATTAAACAAGGGAAAATATGCGTAGACCTCTGGGTTGCCAATCTGACAGCTTTATTGTATTTAGTGTCATCATTAAGGCAAAATAAGGGTATTTATGTTATTAATCAATATTAGAATGCAGGTAATGAAATCCACATGAAGCTTGAACTTCGAGAACTCCATGAGAACAGCCTCATGGAATTGATGTTTGACAATGTTTCATTGCATAATCAAATTAAATTTGTTAAGCAAGCAGGCTAATTTGGCATTTTCTAAGGTGAGAGGGAAGCCATTGGTATCTTATTCTCAGCTGTTGCAGGTGCTTTTAACAAAATTTAACTGCATATATTTTGTAAAATAACAGCACTATCGGGAATTACCGGGAACTCATAATGGTTAGACCTAATAATATTGATCATACTATTGATCCATATAGCCTATTCCTTGATCGCACTAAACACGCACTAGCATGTCTGTTTCGCCATCATATAAGCAATCCACCAAGGTGGAAAAGCAGACTTTTAAAGGGAATGGTATATGAGAATTTGATTGGTTTATTGCATGTCACGCCCATGACACACCTATAATTAATGAAGAGACTAGGTTTAGCCCATTTGCACGTTGCCCCGCGCTCAAAAAACATGCCGTCAAACTAGCAAAAGTCGACTTGGACATGCCCTAAATGCACTTTACGCCATGCGTTTAAGACAAAGCGCTAAGATCGCCAAGATAGAGCCCACAGTCTTTCAAATTACATTTGTTTAAAACGTGTAGGCAATGGCAAAGTTATTTATTGATTTTTTACATTAATGCAACAACACACTCTTAACCAGAAGATATTTTGCGTGAAAACTTTATTTTCTATGTCTGATGAATGGATATTTGTTCCCATACTGCACAAACGTGACCTTCAGTAAATCACGTGCTACCAAAATGACCTGTTGGTAGCGAGTACGGTAGGCTACTGGGCCATGTCGGCGGTCTTTCACCTCTTTTAAGTACAAGTGAAACAGTGAACAGTTAAAACTGTTAAAAATTTTTAACCTTTGAAATAAAAATGTGAAAAGAGCATTCTTCTGTGTGAGAAGCATAGCATTTGCTTACTGTTTTTGTCGAAAATGAATGCATTCTTTGGTACCAGGTGGGGATCAAATCCCCGACCTCTCACATGGAAAGCCTAGATTCTGCCCACTAGGCTATAGGAGGTTCACAGGAATGAACAGGCAAAATAGGACTTCTGTCTTTGTCTTGAATAAGTCAGAGTAATATGATAAGAACTTGTCATTGGCAGATGAAATGTCACTATCCAATGGGGAGAATTATTGTTTGAGATCAAGCCATGTATGGATCAAAAATTTGGCAGAAGAAGAAGAGGAGGAAGAAGAATAAGAAGGAGAAAAACTAACCAAAGCAAAAATAACCCATGTTTGGGGCTTTATTGCATGGATGTGTGAAGTTGTACCTGAAATCTGTGTGGTTACATGAGGTCAGAATGTACAGATTAGAAGTTAATGTTTTTAAGGGATGAGAGTCTGTGATTATTTCTGTAAGAAACCCTGAAAAGTGCCAAACCCTCGGTGCTGTATAGGTATGGTGTTAGGTGTAGGTGGGGGAAGGACCCAAACGCAGGCAGGAGTACAAAAAAAACGAAGTTTAATAAGGGCAAGGCAGCAATCCGTGGTAATACAGGCCGGGTCAAAAACCGAGAAGGCAGGGCAACGGTACAAAGACAGAATCCAAAAACGGGGTCACAGAACAGGCAGGGGTCCGAACCGGGAAGGCACAACAAAGGCACAACAACAGAATCCAAATATCAGAGTCGCGAGAACACAGGCAGGGGTCTAAACCAGGGAGGCAAAAGGGAAACAAAAATAAAACAAACCGAAGACAGAAAACAGGAAAAAAAACAAACACAGATAAAGGATGAGGGAAACGAAAACTCGGAAACAGATATCAGGGCAGGTACTCGGGAACTAGCAAAAAACACAGTAGAAAATAAATGATGAGGAACTCGCGAAGACAGACTGAAATAACAGGGTATAAATACACAGGGAGAAGATTACACAAAAGGAATCAGGTGTGAAGAGGAGGGGAAATGGGAGAGTACACAGATGAGAACAATGAGGGTTAACAAGGACCAATGATACAATAACGGGGGAAACGTAAGACACGGACTGGAATACACATAGACACAATGATAACAAACGGCTTGGGGTTAGCAGGTAGACAAGTGCACAGCTCAGAGGGGAGGAACGCGAAAGTGGACACACGTGCAGAGAATGCGAAATCAGATAGATACAGGGATAGGATAACGAGGAGGGAAATGACAGCTGCAGGTAGAAACTCAAGATGAATTAGTAATTAGTAATGTTAGTAGCGAACTCTAAAACCCTAATGTTAGTAGGTTAGCTGGTTAATATTATATACACGTTAGTTTGTTAGCAGGTTAGTATTAAATCTAATGTAACAGTTAGTATGATTAGTACATTAGTATTAAATACAAATATTAATAAAGCCAGAAGGAAGAAAACGAGATACGAAATACAGAGGAAACCCGAATGTTCCCAAAATCACCCGAATAGTGCAATGACAAAGACAGGGAGTGGAATCTCAAGAAACATGGAACGTGGACTGACAATCGTGAGGGAAATGATGAAAAATGGGTAAACAAAATCAGGAAACATAATACAGACTAAACAGACAAATACAGGATCCTAACATATGGGGCATGTCCCACCAAACTGTAATGGATGGCATACCTGCAATCCAAATCTTTCATATATTTAGCTAAATGTATGTACGTTTAGCTAAATGATTTAGCTACATTGTTTATAGATGGAAGAAACCAATAATTTACAAAATCTTTTACAAATTTGTTTAATCTGTATCTGTTTCATCTTTAACATCATAAATGTGGGACGACGTGGTTTACCATACTTTGGTTGAATGTGAGAAAAAATGCATTGGAAAACAAATGCATTTTATGTTGCATTTAGCACCCTCTAGAACTCCTATTGTCATGGTTTTTGACACTTTTTCCCTTGCGGTCGGTTTCCTTGGTAGCCACGCGAGGGCGCTGCCCTTTTAGTGGATGTTTGCTCCGCCCCGTCTTGATTGCGGAGCTTCTCTCAGCATCACACCTGTGCGTGGTTACCTTGGAGCTATTTAAGCCCACGTTTCCGTCGTTCTAGGCTTTGATATTGTTTTGTATTGTCTGGCATTATTTGCACTGTTTTGTGCGTGTTATTATTTTGCCCTTTGATTGCTTAGTCAGTATGATTAGGTCTAGGTTTTTAAGGAGACCCTTTTTGCTCCAGTGGGTTTTATTGGAGTAATGTGGGACTTTCCTTTGTGGATATAGCTATTAGGACTCTTCCCCCCTGGCTCTTTTCTGTCTCCGCTTCCTGGTCTTTCCTTTCTTCCTTTGCCTAGACCCTTTGCCTTTTCTGTCTCTTCCTCCTCTCTCTGTCTGCTTTCTTCCGTGAAAGCGAGAGGAGTCTTTGTTTGTTTGTGGGTGTATTTGTATAGTCATTTCTTACTAAGAGACCGGGCGTTTTTATCGTACTGACAGGCAGGGCTTTATTTATTCTGAGAGGCAGGGCGTGTATCTTATATTAAGCTTGCGTTAGTCTTTTAGCCAGTAAATGTCCGGTGCAGCTGTCCTGTTCATCCTATTTGGTACCTGTCTCCGTACATGGAGCTTTGGCGATTTTGTTCGGAACTGTAGTTCTGTTTCGTCCTTCGGTACATGTGTTCCTATAGGGAGACTGGGCGATGTTGTGGACATGTTTGCGTGTGACTGCAAGTCTCTGAAAGTAGCCTTGGAACGTTAGCTCTCTGTTCCTTTCGCCTCCTCGTTACATTCCCCTTACTGAGAGGCTGGGGCGTGTATTTTCTACTAAGCTTGCGTTAGTCATTTTGCTAGTAAAGGTATGGGACGGCGGTTTATCGTCGGCTCGCCTGTAAAATGTTTCTCTCTCCTGGGAGATCGGGCGTTTACCCTCTTTATATTTTCTGCGTGTGACTACGAGCTTATGGAAGTAGCCATGGAACGTTGGATCTCTGTTTCTGTCGCCTTCTCGTTACATTCCTCTTTACTGAGAGGCAGGGCGTTTATTTTCTACTAATTCTGCGTTAGTCATTTAGCCGGTAAATGTCCGGTGCAGCTGTCCTGTTCGTCCTTCGGTACCTGTCTCCATACATGGAGCTTTGGCGATTTTGTTCGGAACTGTAGTTCTGTTCGTCCTTCAGTACATATCTTCCTATAGGGAGACTGGGCGATGTTGTGGACATGTTTGTGTGTGACTGCGAGTCTGAGAGTAGCCTTGGAACGTTAGATCTCTGTTCCTTTCGCCTCCTCGTATACTATCTTGTATTAGTTTGCAGTGTGTGTTGGCTGTGTGTTTTATTTGTGCCATTATGCTACTCGCCTGTTCTTATGCGTCTCGTTACCGAGGCAGGGCATTTATTATTTCTGGCTCTTTTTTTAGTCACTTTGCTCGTAGAAGTATGGGAGCCCAGTGCTTTGTTCCATTAGCCTTGTTTGGTTTTCTTACTGAGAAACCTGGCGTTTGCGCTTCTACTCATTGGCGTGTGACAGTGAGCCGGTTAGTAGCTTTGGTACGTGTGTTCCCTGTCTTGTCTCCTTCCCTTAATTACGGGGTTTCCCGTCTTAGTGGCCTTAGTGCTTAATGAATCCCCTTGCTGCGTTTGGCCCTTCCTACCTCACACGTCACGCCACCATTACACCTATAGGTTATTATTGGGCAGTTTGTGAGCTATCATCGACTGGAGAGTAGACAAAGAAAACAACATATTGACTAAGTAGAATCTGTCAAAAGAAACCTCCCCGGTTTCAAGGTCAGCCGTCAATCATGCGCATAAACAAGTTCCTCTACTCTCGCTGGTTATATGAGACATAAGTTAAACAGTGATTTAATTAAGCTTTCTTCTAGCCACCAGCCTGGGCTTTTAGCAACAAATTTGATATTAATCAGTGTTGGCCTTAATGGCTTGTGCGCTAATGTAGTCACAGGAAAAAGCGCATTCTTCTTCATCTTCCACCACAGCTCCAGCACTCTAACCCACTCTATCTTACCAATCAGATAAGGTACTATTCTTTACTGTCAAATGCACTGTGTCCCTGTATGTCTAAAATATGCTCCTGGTGAGCAATTTTTCAGTACGTGGCCTTGGAAAAATAATGTATCATGTGTTCTTCTGTACAAAACTTCACTTAGCAAGATACCTGGGCACCCATTGGCTGTGGATGTTACCCAGAATATAATATTTTTTAAATCCACATTTGTGTTGTTTTTTGTGATTTATTTCAAATACAGGAAATATGATAATGGAGTGCACTTATGAATCTGGTTGTCATGGTGTCAGAATCATAGACTCGGCTCATCCAAACATCTGAAAACATGTGAATGCCCAATTTTGTGTGTGTGTGTGTGTGTGTGTGTGTGTGTGTGTGTGTGTGTGTGTGTGTGTGTGTGTGTGTGTGTGTGTGTGTGTGTGTGTGTGTGTGTGTGTGTGTGTGTGTGTCTTTTTGAGAGACAAAGAGAGATGGAAAGAGAAAAGCTAGCATAAAGGGCAATTTGCAAACAAAAAATTCCAATGCAATGACTTGACAGATATTGTCTGCTTTAAAAACATTACTGAAATTCATGCTGTGCTCCTTCACTGCACTTGTTTAATGTTAACACATGTTTTAGTCATCAAATATTGACTTGTCCTTACATCTCTCAGGACAATGCTGGTAAAATACATGCATTTTATGGTGCATGTTTACATCTAACCACATAAAGTATGATTTATTATTACATTTTAGAGGACACTTTGTACCATATAAATAACAAGTTTTCTGATTCCCAGTCTACATATGAAAAGGCCATTATCTGCTATACATTATGTCATTCATTTTAATCAAGAGGATGAATATTTTTGTTATAGAAGATTATCTGCATTGTCCTCTTACCTTTTTTTGTGGACATGAGTAATTTTATTTTTCTGTTAGTTGATTATTTTCATATATTCATTGATTTCTCTGTGGAGTTTTGGGGGTGGGAACCATCCACAAAGAGAGAAAATATCTTCAATGCAATCCCCCAGGTCCCGGGAGTGTGAAATGGAATTCCTCCAGGAGGCGAGGAGGGCCGCGGCAGAGATTCTGGCCCATTGCAGAGCGTGGGATTGGTTCATTGGGCCGTCTGATATGGTTCATTTCTGAGTCAATGGGGAAAGCACAAGAGGAGGGCTCACCACAGCATCTTCGCAGAGGAGAATATACTAAACAAAGAAACAAAGGAAAGTGTGTGCGTTTTGTTGCATGTGTATGACTACATGGGCTCTATCTTGGCGATATTAACGCTTTGTCTAAATGCATAGCGTAAAGTGCATTTAGGGCATGTCCAAGTCGACTTTTGCTAGATTGACGGCATGTTTTTGAGAGCGTGCAAACCGAGTCTCTTCATTAATTATAGGTGTGTCTTGGGCATGACATGCAATGAACCAATCAAAATGTCATATCCCATTCCCTTTAAAAGCCTGCTTTCCCACCTTGGCAGATTGCTTATATGATGGCGAAACAGACATGCTAGTGCATGTTTAGTGCGATCAAGGAATAGGCTATATGGATCAATAGTATGATCAATATTATTCTGACAAATTATTATGAGTTCCCGGTAATTCCCAACAGTGCTGTTATTTTACAAAATATATGCGGTTAAATTACGTTAAAAGCTGCTGAGAATAAGCTACCAATGGCTTCCGTCTCACCTTTGAAAATGCCAAATTATCCTGCTTAACTAATTTCGTTTGATTATGCAATGAAGCATTGTCAAACATCAATTCCATGAGGCTGTTCTCATGGAGTTCTCGAAGTTCAAGCTTCATCCGAAGTTCATTACCTGCATTGTAATATTGATGAATAAGATAAATACTGTTATTTTGCCTATTAATGATGACACTAAATACAATAAAGCTGTCAGGTTGGCAACCCATAGGTTCCCGTATATTTTCCCTTGTTTTATAATGTCCTGTTTATGGAAATGTGACCAACCTGTTTTACTGGTAGCGTAATGCTTTAAAACAATTCACTTTCCCAGGAAGACTGTGAAAAGTTTGATTTACAGCAGGGGAAACAGACCTGCTCCTGCATGAAGTTAAAGAGCACATGCAGAGAATGGGATTAAAATTAATTGTGAATTAATTGTGTAACATGCTGCAAATGTGTTTTCGTTTCTAATTAGATGCTTAGTTCTCTTTAAAATTGTTTTGTTCAGTTATTGAATAACAGGTGAAATCAGCGGGGTTTTAAAAAACTGAGAGTATATGGAAACTTTGTCACTGTAATTAAAAAAATATGAAGGATGAAGAATAAAGTTCAAATTCAGTTAACATGGTGACATTTATCTCCGTTTTTTTAACTGTAGGCTATGGAAAAAACTTTATGCACAGTGAATCCGCTGTAGCCTAGGCTATTTGAAAAACAAAAAATGCAATATTCACTGGACAAGGTTTTGAAGTTTTTTCCAGTGAAAACCATTATATTTACTTACAGGCTGTAGGCCTAGAGAGCTGTATTGTAATGACATCTGAAGCGCATTTTCAGAACTCAAATGTCTGTCTATTGCAGTGCGCGAGTTTTCCATTGAATGACAATTCACGCATTAGGTGTAAATGACAATTCGCGCTTGAGGCTTGATATAGGTGTTATCAGTAAAGTTTATAATGGATAGCCATTGTCCCAAAACAAGATTGTCCCCCCAGAAGATTACAGGAATTATTGGCAAATATACGCTAAGTCAGCTTGATCCAGACTAATAGAATAATTGCGAATAGTCTATTTATGTAACCTTACACATACCATCGCCTGGATGTTGATGGAGTGGGCTGAAAGCAATTTAATGCGCCATTCCCCTTCGCTGAGGGACAGGTATGTGGTCTTTGATCTATGGACCCTTTTATTATTATGCATTTTTGATATGGCCTACACAAAAATAATATTTCACATTGTAATCTTGATATTTTTAGTCATGCTTGTGCGTGCCCCTGTGTGTAACAGACAGGAGGGTGTACACACGTTGTGCACACGCCTATGTAGATGCACTTATATGTGCCATTCCAATGACATGTAAACAACTGCGACATGACTTTAGACCAGGTTTGTGGTGGTTTTAGCGCAAGCGCTTTCTGCTGGCTCAAGATAGCAATACGCCAAAAATTATCCTGGCCACTCCTCATCTTAAGACCAACACGCCCAGTTCACTAGGCCTTATAATGAACCCTGGGCCGGGTGTAAGATAGCAAAGAGACTTGCGTTTGGGTTAGCGCTGCTTAGCGCCGGGTGTAAGATAGGGCCCCATATGTATATACATATATACAGTTGCGGCCACTATTATTGGCACCCCTGGTAAAGATGAGTAAAAAGGGTTATAAAAAAAATCACCGTTTGGTGAATTAGCTTAATCTCACACTGAACAAATTAGACAAATCCAACCTTTAATTGAGGTAAATTTATTATGAGAAAAAAAAATCCCTCATCAAGAAATAATTATTTTTAACCAAACCACGTGTGCCACAATTATTGGCACCCCTGCATTTCTATATATAATAAAGTAATAATTTTTTTTATATTTGGTCGCATATCCAAGACTTCCTGATGTCTGTGACCCAACTACATCAAAAGAATCTTGATATCTTGTTTTCTGGTCCTCTTACAAGCGATACTATAACGTCTCAGCATTTGATTGGATCTCTATGGGAATTGGGGGGTGGGACTAGATTTAACTGTAAATTACATTGGAACAGTATGTGATACAAACATATATTTAGTGACATTTTTTCCCTTGCTTTTGGTGCACAATTGTCTAAAAAGTAGGTGATAATGACTAATTGCAAGATTTTTCTTGAGAAGTTTCTAGTTCTTGTTAAACTGGCAAACCAAAGCCATTTATTTCACACACGTATATGCAAAATGTCCTGCCATAATAGTACAGAGGAATAAAGCATTTTAAAACAAATATGCAATAACTAAAAATGACAGTACAGCTCTGAAATGTGTCAAAGGACTCTGTATTGATATAGTACTGATATGACATTATGGTATTTACTGCGCATAACCATGCTTAATCATTGGCTGAGCTTTTTGCAGCTATGCGCACAGTACAAAGAAATATACATATATGTATTCATGTATGCATTCTTAGAGCTTGGTTGCTATGATTTAAATGAATGTTAATATGCAAATATATTTTCTTGGAGAACTGCATCAAGGAGCACGGGGGGTGGGTTATGGGGCGGTAATTTACCAACAGAATTAACTTTGACATTACACCAGTAGATCAAAAATATGTTCTGTCAGTGCAGATATATCAACTACTGTACATCAACAGTGTAGCACTACATTTACATTATACAATTGCCACTGTGATATATTACAGCTAGATATTATGGTAATTATATAGTGTGACAGATAAAAGCATTTCCGTTGGGTATGTCACAGAGGTATTTTGTGCATAGAAATTTATATACTGTATGTCTTATCTTATTCTAGATGTATTTCTATTATAAATTGGGGTTTTATTTATGAGAGGAAAGTTTCATATAATGCAGTGTCTCATCCAGTATGTTCAGTAGTTGAGTAGGTGGTAGAACCAACTTAATAGGGGAACTTGTAAATAGCTATAGAAATAACTTTTATACTAAAGGTTGTATCAGCGATTTTGGGTGACGTCACTTCTGAAGCGAAATCCCAAACAAACATACTTATGAATAATTATGTTATGTTTTAAAAAATAGTGTTCAAGCATCCAGAATTATAACCACGTTAATAACGTTTGTAAGAAACCAAACCGTTTGTAAATCCGTCAAGATTTCAGCGAGATAAGAGTATTAGCGTTTGTGCAGATCATTGTGATTGGTTGGAATACTGTTTATTTTGGTTTTGAGTGGTTGGTAGTACCATTTGTTTTTGTGTACGATCTCGGAGCATAGGCTGCCTACAGAGACGCGGTTTTTTGACGGCCTGCTTATGGGGCGGGCAGCTAGCGGATCGTGAGGAAAAATCAGATGAATGTGATAATTTATGTTTCCACCCAAAATCGCTGATACAACCTTTAATTATACTTTATTGACCCCGTGGGGTAATTTGCCCTCTGCATTTGACCCATCCTAACTACTTAGGAGCAGTGGGCAGCCGCTGCAGCGCCCGGGGGCCAACTCCAGTTCTGAGGCCAGTGCCTTGGTCAAGGACAATGGCAGGAGTTTACCTAACCTGACATACATGTCTTTGGTGTGGGAGGAAACCGAAGTGCCCGGAGGAAACCCACGCGAACACGGGGAGAAGATGCAAACTCCACGCAGAGAGGAGCAGGACCGGGATTCGAACCCAGAACCTCTTTCTTGCAAGGTGACAGGGGTCTTGTGGGAGTGAGCTTGGGGGTGTTTCACAAAGCATGATTTATTTACTGAATTAGCTGGATAACTGCATTGAGTAAAACCCAGCACAGCTCTTTTTACTTCAGTTCATGTTCCAGATTTGGGAGGGTTTCAGGTTTTATTCAGTGCAGTTATCCAGCTAACTCAGTAATTCTACTTTGTGAAATACCCCCCAGGTTGTGGACGCAGAAGCGGTTCACTCGATATGGATGTAAAACTTCTCAAATTGAAAGTCTGCACTTTAACCTCATAGTTTTCGGCTTAGGCTTCTCATACCTAGCTGACTGATGTTCAAATTTCACTGGTAGCACTAGTGAAATGTCACCGCCAAAACTATTAGGCGTATTTATATCATTTCACATTCATGACATGATAGAAAATACACACGTGACATTGTCATTGGACAATAGGCCACACAGGCATATTTCCCAGAAAGCTCTGCATATCAGAAAAGAAGACAATACTACTGTCAAAGAAGTAGCCTGCCACAGATTATTATTATTAGCATTATTATAATTAGTAGTGTTTGCAATACATTGTCTCCAGAAGTATGGCATGTTCGGAGGCTAGTGAGTAACCATGAATCGGAAAATTTTGTTGAACTGAGGGTATATCATTGACATTCCATAATGGCTCATTACCGTGAGTTTCTCGCGCCATGTTTGTGTTTAGTTGTGAAAGTCAGGAGGTAAAAGTGACTACAGTTTGGTTTTGTTAATATATCTGTGGTTTGGGGGAGAAGGGCAGTGTCCTGCCTATGTCTGGCCCAGTTTAAATTATTTTCCGGTACTGTACTTTTTTTGCATCATTTTCAAGTGGGAATCACTACATCTTTTCATCAGTATAGGGGATAGATATCGATGGGTCCAAAAACCTATCCAAAGCCGGTCATAAAATGAATAAAATACTTTTTGTCCATTATAAAGCATCAACTATCAACTTAAATTCCAAGGCAAAAATTTAAAAAGTTAATTGTAACACAGGGAGTTAAGCTATTATGCATGCACGACAGCAAAATTACCACATTGCCACACTACTCCTTACATAGTTTTTAAAAACTTTCATTTTTAATGATCTCATTTCTAATGTAATCCCTAGAGGGCAACATCACGAGGAAATGTCGGCCAAAATGTACCTTATTGCTAAGGCACAATGACGGATGATTTTGTACAAAAGGGAATTTCCTTTAGAAGGAGGAGAGCTCTGTGTTCTTGGCGCTTTCTCATACTGTCAGAGGATTTGTGTATGCGATGTACCAGCAACTCAGACTCTTGTGGGTCTAATCCTATTGTCATTGCCCTTTTGGTCTTTGTCATGTGGCCAAGGTGAAAGGAAGCTCTGACAGAAGGAGAAGGTCACTGTTGAAGAATCAAAACAATAGGCCTTTTTCCCAGCCCTTGACATTTTTGAGAATCCAGGGAAGCAGAGAGACCTAACCACCTCCAAATGTAAAGACATTTACCAGCGACAGCCCATGAGTGAAAAACAGTGATGGACCACAATATACCTTGTATGCCAATTTCAGCAAGGTTCACTCAAGTGTAGCTGTGTATCCATAGCCAGTGTATTCGTTTTTTGCTTAATTGTGTTTAACAGCATAGCATTACCCCTGTGCCCTTAACATTACCTCTGTGCACATTACTTCATTTTAATTGTCGCAAATACATCAGGTTACATTAAATATCTTTGATCACAGCAAAGAGCTCAGATATAGTTTTAACTTAAATATTTTGTGATTTAATTTGAAGTGGACAATTATAATATTACTCTGCTTGTCCCCTCTCAAGTGCCTTTCTGCACAAGTAAAAATGGCTTATGTTCAATCTTCAAACGTTAGGTTATTAATCATTTTATTTTTTAATCATTGCTTCTTCAGGCCTTTCTGGACATGTTTATTTGTTTGTGTTCAGTAAGTCTGTTTCATTTCTCCCGATTCCCGACAGATTGTATCATGTTAATGCCGTCTTTATCTTGTTGTGCCCTTCAAAGGACGTTTGAAGGTTGAAGGTTTTTCAACATCCATTGTTATTGTTAAATCAAGGAAGACACATGAGCGTCGCGAACGATTAGTGTGCAGAGCAAGTTCTGTCGGAAAACCTCTCGCTGTAGCCGACCATGGTCGGCTAGCAACCACGCGTCCCATTCTCAACCAATCACATGCACACACCTCTAATGGAGTGCCCTTTTTAAGCCAAGAATCTGTTTAGCGGGGGGAGATGCCCGTGCTCCGGAGCAGTACTAAAGCAGATCCATTCAGCGCCAAACCAAGATAATTATGCAGCACATTCATTCATTAAACATGTCATTTAAATACATGAGTTGTCCTGACAGAAATTGGTTTTATTTTCAGCCAAAAACATGATGGTCTGATTGTATAAAAAAGGATATTAATCCATGGGATCTTATAGCAGAAATAATTTGATGTGTATATTTGGTGGGTGTGGGGGGCGGGCTCTCTCAGAAACTACTAACGCTTCTTCATTTATTCATAAACATCGTGCCCAGGTTGTTGAAACGGGGTCCTTCTTTCCAATAAACACAGTGAACCCATATGGTCTCTTAAATACCTTTGGGATCTTGCAGGTTATTATGTACTTGAACGCAGGTCATGTTGTTTTATTCCCAGGCTTCCTCAGGTGAAGCTGCATCACAAGTATGCTTCTGCAGTTCAGTGGAAAACAGGAGCTCTACAGACGTGTGTGTGTGTGTGTGTGTGTGTGTGTGTGTGTGTGTGTGTGTGTGTGTGTGTGTGTGTGTGTGTGCGTACGTGCGTGCACGCGTGCATGTGTTTGATACCTAGTGGGGCGGTGTTGGAGCAGACAGGGCTGTTCTACCTTGGCTGCTGTTCTTGCGACAGGCCTTCGAGATCATGAACAGCAGTAGCCGCACCTAGTGGTGTGCCCAGCTAAAGCTCATTTAAAATCAGCCAAGGTGTTGCGAATGTCTGTCATCAGTCCAGATTATAAAAGACATAGCCCATGCTGATGGATATGGTATTCACTGTATGTGGGAGCTCCTCACACACCTGCCATTTAGACGGTTTGCTGCTGATGTTCCAAGCCTCTTTGAGCCCAGTCCTGGGACCATGATTCTTGACTGCTGATTTGCTTTGTTTCCAGAAAGGGAAGTAAAACATCAATGGCAAATTTAGTTGTTTTTATGTTTGTATATTATACATTATCCTCACATTGGCACATTGCATCCACCTGGCACCTTGTTGCAGTGCTACATAGCAAATTAACCTGAATTCTTCTTATCAAGGTATCTATTCCACAGCCAGGTGAGTTTTAACGGCAGATCAGTGGTTCACTAGTGAAGTGAAAAGCATATTGATGAGGAAAAGTAATCAGCAACCCTAAAATTATTATGGCATGGTGGATTACCATATGACTATGTCCAGGAAGCAATCGATAATGTTACTAGCATTGAATCTGCTCCTTGTACGTCTTTGGGGATGGCATAACTCAATATATTACCGCACACGTGAGCTATTGTCACCTAGGCAAAACCATTTCAATGGTTAAGGGGGAAATGTTCTGTGAAATATACCCAAAGGAAGCACTATACCTGAATATGGAGACTTACTCAACACTTAAACTTTACCTCATGTAATTTGCTTTATCTCCATGGGCAGCCTGTTAAAGTTTTCTGCTTAAGAAACATGTAGTGTGGGACTAAATATCATGGAAGGACAAATGAATGGTAAAATAGTGAGGATTATTTCAGTGCATGGCCTGTGCGGTATCTATGAATGCATAATGGTGGCGGGGAACATAAACCTACAGTGCACATCTAAAGGTCTCTGCTTGTTTAAGGCTGTAAATTAAACTGTCAAAATAATGTGCGCTCATGAATGGAGAATGAAGTCAAATAAATATGAGAGGAAGGTGCCAGTGCTTTACTTGGCTGATACAATGGGATGTATATCAGTTTGAGAAAGACATGGATCAGAGACGGGTATGATCATGAAACATCTCAGATCGGTATCAGAGCTGCAATGGTGGATGGAGAGAGAGAGTTAAGAGGACTTCAGTGAAAGAAAATAAAGAAAAATGAAGAGAAGAGCCACCAATCCAGATCAAGAAGCAATAAGTCGCCGAGGCGCTGGGGAATTTTAGCGTTCGAACAGTCTCAGCTGCCTGAGAAAATGACACACCCGGACGCGATGAATCAAAAGTTCCAAAGGAATCTGTTCCACTTTGAAATCAAGGAGGGGGAAAATTGGCAACAATATCTGGGAGGCAGAACCAGGGAGTACGTCCATTTATCATCCACAGATAAAAGGTTATATCCCTGGCAGCCGGCGATGTTTTAGCACCATGCTGAGGACGAGGGCTTCCACAGTCTCTGCGGGTAGCATGCCGTTAATGGCTGGAAGTCAGATGTTCCAACATGACCTCTGAGAGCTGTTTTTGTCTGCAGTCTCATTGCTAATAGTTTATACATCAGTATCATTTTGTTCTGCCGAAAGGGCAAATGATCACCCCACCACATTTGCGCCAGGTCAAGCCACGATGCTAGCAAACTCATAAATAATGTCCTGCAGAATTTCTGAAAATCCATATTCGTATTCATTACCATATCTTCCTAATAATTACCATAATGTGTCTGCATTATTTTATTGTGTTTCCCTGTTTGGGTAGGACAAATTCCAGTGTGGTTAAGATTTTTATTCATTGCTCAATTTGTAATGGTATGACCTGATGGTAAATTTAATAAGCTGATTGCACGCGTGTGCTGATTGGCAATGATAATTAACAGTGTAATATTATGCATATTGACATTGATATACAGTATACTGATATACTTGTCAACTGCTATTAATATAGGACAAAGTTTATCTAACTGCTTTGATTTCTGTGGGAGATATCTAAACCTTCGGAAATAAAATTAGTGAAATTAATTTTCTTTATGGAATTAGGTTTTGAGACACACAGGGCTCTAATCTTGACGATCTTGGCACATCGTCTAAAACGCTAGGTGCAAGTGCATTTAGGGCGTGTCCAAGTATACTTTTGCTAGTTAGACGGCGTGTTATTTGAGTGCTAAGTGAGGCGCAAGGTGCTAATGGGCGGAACCCAGACTCTTCATTAATTATATGTGTGTCTTGGGCGTAGGATGCAATAAACCAATCAAAATGTCATATCCCATTCCCTTTAAAAGCCGGCTTTTCCACCTTGACGGATTGCTTATATGATGGCTGAAGCTCAATCCAGGCAAGACTGAGCTCATCTGCATTCCTGCTCTAACCTCTCCCCCTCTCAATCTCTCCATTTCCCTAGGGGACACTCCACTGACCCCAACGCCCTGTGCCAGGAACCTCGGAGTGGTGATGGATAACAGGCTGTCCCTCTCCGAGAACATCGCAGTGGTAACCCGGGCGTGCAGGTTCTTCCTGTACAACATCAGGAGACTCCGCCCCTTCCTCAGCTCCTGGTCCAAGCGATGGTGCTGTCCTGCCTGGACTACTGCAACTCTCTCCTGGCTGGCCTGCCAGCATCGGCCATTAGACTCCTTCAGCTTATCCAGAACGCAGCAGCGCGCCTGGTCTTCAACCTCCCCTGACACTCCCATGTCACCCCCCTGCTCATTGACCTCCACTGGCTACCTGTGATGGCTCGCATCAAAATCAAAACATTGGTGCTCGCCTTCCAGGCAGTCCGAGGATCAGCCCCTCCATACCTCCAAAAGCTCATCAGACCCTACACACCTACCAGATCCCTGCATTCCGCCTCCTCAGGACGACTGGTACCCCCCCCCCCCCCCCCCAATTCATACTAGCACCCGGTCTCGACGTCTGTCTGTCCTGGCCCCACGGTGGTGAAATGAGCTCCCCGTGGAGGTCAGAACAACAGAAAGTCTGACCACCTTCAAGCGCAGATTGAAGACTCACCTCTTCAAGCTGCACCTCTCTCCACCCCTCCCTACCTCCTTGTGACCTCCCTTCATTGTGTTTTTCTGAATCCTTGTTTAAGTGGTTCAAGCTGCTAGTTTAATACTTAAGGTTGCTTATTGGCTTACTGTTGTACACGCCAATGCCCCCCCAAAAAATAAATAAATAAATCATACTGGTGTTTGAAATCGTATTTACCTTTTAGGGTTGTTTTAACACACTTGTTTCAAGTTGGAAAATGCACTAATGAACGTCGCTCTGGATAAGAGCGTCTGCCAAATGACTAAAATGTAAAAATGTAATGGCGAAACAGACATGGTCGTGTGTATGTAGTGCGAGCAAGGAATAGGATATGGATCAATAGTATAATCAATATTATTCGGACTAACCATTATGATGCGTTTTGATATACACAATAATAATCTTTAGCATTAGGGTTTAACTTGCACTTTTCACGGCCTTCCCGGGAAAGTGGACTTGTTTTTAAAGCATTAGCTGCTAGTAAAACGTGTTGGTCACATTTCCATAAGCAGGACATTATAAAACAAGGGAAAATATGCGTGAACCTTTGGGTTGCCAACCTGACAGCTTTATTGTATTTAGTGTCATTATTAAGGCAAAATAACGATATTCACTGGACAAGGTTTTGAACTTTTTTCAATCAAAACCATTCGATTTACTTACAGGCTGTAGGCCTAGATGAACATAGCTGTATTGTAATGATGTTCAAATGTTCAGATGTTCGTCTATTGCAGTGCGCGAGTTTTTCCATTGAATGACAATTATTATTGGCAAATATAGGCTAAATCATAGCTTGATCCAGGATAATTGCAAATAGTTTATAGTATACATGTAACCTTACACTTACCATCGCATATCGCCTGGATGTTTATGGAGTGGGCTGAAAGCAATTTAATGTGGCATTCCCCTTCGCTGAGGGACAGGTATGTGCTACACAATAATATTTCACATTGTAATCTTAATATTTTTAGTCCTGCTTGTGCAACAGACAGACAGGAGGGTGTACGCACGTAGTGCACACGCCTATGTAGACGCACTTATATGCGCCGTTAAAATAACATATAAACAACTGCGACATGACTTTAGACCAGATTTTGGGTGGTTTTAGCACAATCGCTTTCTGCTGGCTCAAGATAGCAATACGCCAAAAATTATCCTGGCCAACACGCCCAGTTCACTTGCTATGGGCGCTAGGGGCTATAATGAACCCTGCGCCGGGTGTATAGCAAAGACACTTGTGTTTGGGTTAGCACCGGGTGTAAAATAGGGCCTATTGGGTTATTTTAGTTCATTCAATAATCTTAGTAGTTCAACAGCAACAACAATAATAATATTCAGTACTCTCCAAATCAACTTTGGATAAAGTTGTAGAAAGGCACAGATCACAAGAATAGTGTTAAAAATTTTATATCCCTTTGAGCACAGTCAAGAAAATCATTAGGAAGTGGGTTGGCGTATCATGGCACCACGACAATGGCAGGATTAGGCTGACGCTCAAAACTGCTGGTCAAGGATGAAACTGGCTGTGAAACCACTGTGAAGCTAAGAGCAAATTCAAAAGATCTACACAATGTATGAGATGGGCAGGGGGGAAATCCACAAGTCAACAATATCTTTTTTTCAAGATTTCTAAAATAGCTTAAAAATATATATATATTTTAAAATATAACGATAGTGTTGTGTTTGATTAACAGTTTTATGAAAGGTTTTTGTTTTTTGCGTTTATTTTGGTTGTAGCTGAGGTATTAAATACAAACTGTATTTATTGTAATGGCAATTCACATACAGGCAACATTGTAGTATAATGGGTAGGGAGCTTGGCTTGTAAAGGTTTAAAGTGTATGTGTTTGTGTGAGCGCATGCATGTGTGTGTGTTTGTTTGTTTACAATTCAATCTGAGGTACAGGGTAATTGAGTTATTGAATAAGCAGGGCCAATTATTGGATGGCATTCATATTTTATAATGTATGAAGTATTTTACACATGTCCTTGAGGGAAATGTTTTATTCTCTCACCCTTTAAAACTGCTGACAGCCCCAGAGGACAAATTGTCACCAAATATTTTGGAAATGAGGACACATTGACTTCCTGTCAGGCAATCCAGCAGCAAAAAAAAGCCAATTGGGCAGAGTTTAGGTCTCGGAGAAATGCAAGTCCATTTGGCCTGGTTAATTTTGTTTCTCAGTAGTTTATTGATTGGAGAACCTAATCAATCTGTTTCTTGTGGACTGCACATCTACGGAAGTACGAGGATAAAAAAAACATGAAAAAAACAGAATTTCCTGTTGAGCAGGTGACCTGTGATACCTAACTTGAACTCTGGAGAGATAAACCAGGCCACCACAATAAAATTATGAAAAGAAATAGAAAATAAATTACAATCAGCCAAGGCCTGGATGTACAGTAAAAGAATATGACAATGAGGAAATAAGATAATAATAATAATAATAAAATAATTATATTGAGAGGTCAATAAAAATAAGTGATGTTGTGATGTCAGGTAAGTAAGTAGGTGTGTATGTTTTCCAACTTACTGTCTTTCCATGTATTGGAGACAAGACAAGAAAATTCTAAATGGAAGATCGAAAAAAGAAAGTGAAAGGTGAAGCATATTGAATATCATGGAAAGCCTGTAAGCATTGTGTATGTGTATCTGGACTGAGTTTACTGAATGCATTCTGTGACTCATTGCTTTAACATTGCCATGGTCATTTTGTTGTTCACAACTCTGGTTTGAAATCTTACTGATGAATTTCACAGTCACACACACACACACACACACACAAACACAAGGAAAATGTTGTGTAAGATTTCAATTCAAAGTAGAAAGCACAGAGGACTGTGACATTGTCATCGTCTCAAAGTTCAGCAGGCTTGAAATTTGGGAACTCTGACAGCAATCATCCAGGATTCACACCCCGTTCTCTACATGTTCCATGGATTATACTTTCCTGTTGAGGGTAGAAAAGTGATCCTGGGGGCCAAAAGCCAGCTGGCTTCATAACCACCAGTCCTGGCTGCCATTGCGCCAGGAACACAAGCCAGCCCACCTTTCCATTGCAAGGTCACTTCCTGTCCCCAGGGTGCTGTTCTACACTGCAACCCACTGAAGCCATAATCCCTATTTGAGGCATACACATCCTCAGTCGCTAAGCAGCTTTTGTGGTGGCAGGCCTAATGTAGATGACCCATGAATACAGTGTGAGTGTTGTGTGTGATGGTATGTTTCTCAGAGCTACATCGCCATCTCGTTCAGGTTTTAAGTCTGAGGGAAATGGTAAGAGACACAAAGCATACAACAGAGAACAGCCTCCTGTTGCAATCAGATTAATAACATAATAACATGATTATTATCAGTCACCCAAAACAGAGGTGGTTTACAAGTATTTATTTCAAAATCATCCCTTTCATAAATTGAGATATTTTCTCTTTCTCTTTCAGGGTTTGAATGCGTCCAGTAGACTGTTTAATCTTTGGCTCTACTTTAAATGCAAGCTGTAGTATTTCTTTGGTTCAGGCATCAAAATTAATGAAAAAATATGCTTTCAGTGAATTTTTATTTTTTAATTAGGACAAAATGTTGATTGAATCCTGACCAATGTGTTGCTAAGTAATACTAATAATACTCAATAATTCCACAGACATTCATTTTTGCTATGGGATGAGCTTTGCTTCACACTGAAAACTGTTACAGAGGTGGATCACTAAAAAGTTGTGTTGAGGCTTTAAAAGACTAAATAGACAAGGAAGTAAAAAAAAAGCTTTCTTAACGCACAAAAAAGGACCATGAGCCACCATTATATTATAAATATATTCATAGTGGCAAGCAGGGGTGTGTATTGATGGCAAGTGACCCGTCTTTTTGCTTCCTTTGAAGCGTTCTCTTGTTTCAAATGAAAATGGATGGTTAAAGAAGCCAGAAATGTGAGGAACAATTTGTGACAGGTTGTCAGTTGTAGCCCATCAGAACTGCCAGTAGAAACGTTAGTTGCTATTCCTGCTCAAATTCAGAATCACCGTCATAATAAAAGGTTCATCATCCATGTCACATTGGAAGTTCCTTTCCCTCCAGGCCTGGCTACAGTTGGACCTTCCTGACCCACTGCCATCTTGGATCCTGTTTTCCTGTGCAGATATCTGAAATGGAGAACCCCAGCTAGACCATCAGCCTTTGGTCAAGAAGTTCTACTATGTATCCTTGTAGAAACTCCATAAAACGTCATAAACATTTACTAGTTTTCTTTCAAATAGGTAGTGTCTTATATTACATAACAATAAAAGGACAAAGGACTGATATTTTATCAGTCCATAGAAGCTATTGTTTTCCCTTTGCAAATGTTAATCAATATTTGGTGTGTACTTTACTTTTTGTATGAAACACAATTTAAAAATCTATTAAGATAAATAAATTCTTTTAATATTATGTGCATGCTGTAAAAGCTCCTAGAAACAGGATTTTGGCCAAAACAGAGCTGCCACATTATACTTTATTAATTTAGCAACTTACAATATAGGAGAAGTATGCGTGCATTTGTACAGAGCAACGTACAATATAGGAGAAGCACACATGCATTCATTTGATTAATAATAGCAACAGTGTCAGAAATGGCTAACAACATTCCTCGACCCACAAGTAAAGATGGCAATTCACTAAAGCACTAGTACAAGACCCAAACCAAGAACCACAACAACCACAACAACCACAAATTACAATGTACTTATGATTTAAACAGAAAATGTCATACATTACATTACATTACATTACATTACATTCATTTAGCAGACGCTTTTATCCAAAGCGACGTGCAATTAGTGCATACAGAGACATCATCAAGATCACTACAGAACAGACAAGACAAAGCACATCCTTCCCATAATGTAGCAGCTATCCCTAGTAATGAACGTTGACTGTGGTTCACAGTAAGCTGTGGGTACCCTTACAAAAATGAACTGCAGTATTACTGCAGTAAGACTGCAGTCATCTGCAGTATTACTGCAGTTTTATGAAGTACAAGTGCAGTTCTGTGCAGTAGTACTGCATATTGAAGAATTTTACTTGTTAAAATCCTTTTTAACTGCAGTACAATTGTAACTTAGTGTAGTACATCTATAGTTCAGTGCAGTACAATTATAGATCAGTGCAGTACAACTGCAGTACAGTGCACTACAACTGTAGTTCAGTACAGTACAACTATAGAAGTATGCTTTACATTTTGCACTACTTCTGCAGTTCAGTACAGTACAATTGTAACTTAGTGTAGTACATCTATAGTTCCGTGCAGTACAACTGCAGTTTACTGCAGTACAATAGATCATACAATCTGCGCAATACAACTGCAGTTCAGTGCAGTACAACTCTAAAATTAGGCTATACATTTGCAGTGTATAGGCAAATGGATATATAAATGACAAAAATATTGCTCAATCTGTAACCTGGCTACTAGTACTGGTCCTTCTCCAATTTATATGTAAATCCCATGCTGTTAGAATCACTTAAAGCTTTTGTAATGGAAGCCATTTTATATCATATTTTTTTTACTGATTTTGCTTGATGTAAACATGAGTCAGATATTCTTTTAGTTAGATTTTTTTATTTGTTATTTGTTCTTTCGGCACCTTTTGCACAAAAAACAATCAGTTTTCTAACCAGTGTGTTGATTGAACATTCTGTGTATACAACTGTGCAGATACAAATATACAGATATACATATACAGAACACACAGTAGAGTAGAGCATCCATTAAATAACATTGAATAAGTTAAGCATAACAACAATACATTGGCGATAAGGTAAAGGGATAAAAGAAAGGGCGGGATTCAAACCTACGATCACAGAGAGACAAAAGGACTGATTTATAATGATCTTATTGCATTGCACCACAAAGGTTACAGAAGGGCATGGGGAATGGGGGAAAAATACATTGGTTTAATGCTAAAAAATAAAATATGGCTTTTCCTTGTTAATCTGTTCATACAACACTGTGCCCCTAGTGGCCATTTCCACCTGATTATGATTAATTTGAATACAATATAATGTCATATAAATTTAATGTTTATGTCCAACATAAATATTTAAAAAATATTTCTAACATTTAAAATATTTACAAATAATATGTTTGAATTCATATCTGACTAACAGACTACCAAACCTGAATAACAATTAGTTCATATAACTGCTGAATAGACCATGAACTCATTAACTATGGGGGGCCAACAGTGCCAAAATTCTGTCATTTGTGAGTGCGAATGCAATCGCCTTATACTGTGCGCTTCAATTGGTCACATCTCACTCGCAGGTTTACTTATGTCACTCATCCGCACTTGCACTGGCATTCGCACTCGCAGTTGCATTGGCATTCACACTCATTGGCACTCGCACTCTCATTGGGACTTGCACTCACATTGGCACTCACACTCACATTGGCACTCTCACTCTCATTGGGACTTGCACTCACATTGGCACTCACACTCACATTGGCACTCTCATTGGCACTTGCACTCACATTGGCACTCATATTAGCACTCGCACTGACATTGGCACTCGCACTTTCATTGGCACTCGCACTCTCATTGGCACTCGCACTCTCATTGGCACTCGCACTCTCATTGGCACTCGCACTCCCATTGGCACTCGCACTCACATTGGCACTCGCACTCACATTGGCATTATGAAACTGTTTAATGGCCACATGAGTGGCCTTCTAGAGTCCCTCATTTTCTAAATGATTTAGTCTCGTTCATGTTTGTTAGCTAATGGAAGAATTATTGTTCCATCACAAACCAAACCAACCTCAATACACTTGTTTGTGATCTGTGGTGGGAAAATTGCTACAAGATTATTTGTGAATGTCACATGTAGCATGTGCGAATCAGCATATACATGGTTAGTTTGTCTTTTCAGATATGTTTTGACTTGTGCTACATTTGCTAGTATGACCATTTTTTCTCTGCCAGACAAGGTCTGAACACGCACAATGTGTTTGATGTTAAAAACCTTGTTGCCAGCTGTTATTAGAGAGTTGCATCTGGAATATTTCAGGCTGTATTCATGTGTAGTATACAGTGTGCCATTAAGGGTAAATCTTCTGAAGTACGTCCCTTTGGTGCTCAGTAACTCAATGCCTATTTGTTCTGCCGCAATTTGGTGAGAGATTGGAAGTTCCTGAGTTACACTACTACCAAACATTGTTCCACAAGCTCAACTTTCTTGCACAGGGGGTATCCTCTGAGCACTTGGTCAATGAAGTTGCTAGTTATGCTATTTTCACCAACATAAATTCTCGACCACTTATTCAATTCTTTAAGCCTTGTTAAGTTTTCCGTAACCTGAATTGATAGGTGTTGTGTACCATTAAATAGTTTCAAAAGTTGTCCTCCATTGCTTTCAAAGTTAAAGGTTGATGACAGAGATAACGGCCCATGTCTCCTCACACTTTCTGCCAGGTGAGTGAGAAGATGAACATTAAAGGACAAGTTCTCTTTTCCATATAGTGACTCCATATGGAGCACAAACTCGCAAAGACCAATGTGAGCATTTTCAAGGTCTGACATGCTTATATTTGATTTGGTCAGCGAGTACACTGCAGAGGCAAGGAGTAGCCAATGATTAAAATATAGATTAGGGAGTAAACCTAGAAGGATAAACGGTGAAATGAGGAGGAAGGTCTTCCACTCACTTCCTTTCCACATACGTCTCTGATTTACTGATCTAGGCAGTCGGGTTACTTCACTTGGTGGTCTGACAGACTTCAGCCGCTCATCAATTTGATGGCTTACCCTAGGTGATTTAATTTGTACAGCATCCACTTTGTTCTCAAACCACAACCCTGTGATCTGTTTGACTACTCCAAGGAGTACTGAATGCAAATAGTCAGGTACAAAGCTCTCAGCCATATTGAAATGCTGTAGTTTTGACAGTGGACTTAAACCCTTCACCCCATTAATAGGCTTCTCTGTTGTGGCAAATTCACCATCTTGGAGAATGCCTTCGTGGGTTCGCTCATGAGGGAGTGGTATAGACAATGGGTATACTCTCGTAAAGCCTCTCCCTTTCTCCACTCTTTCTCCTGCATGTTCACAGAAATTACATCCATGTTGTCCATTGAACTGTTTTATGTTCTGAATCAGAGCCCTTGCTACTGAATCAACTGTGCATAGCAGATTGACAACTTTCGTACGTTCAAGTGAGTTGGTTTGCTTATTTAACCACTGGAAACCAGTGGTCTCTAGTCGGGCACACTCATCAACAAATGGTTTCAAAAAACAATTCATATTTGGTTTCACCGGACCAAACCAGATTCCTGGTACTAGTATACACTGCTTTCTATCAATGATAGTCATTTCATTAATTGTGCACTGAATGGGCCACATGGAATAATTGGAAGACTCAAATACAGGGATGCCGTCAGTATTCCATGTTAATGATATGTTGTTTGTATTCCTTAATAATGGCACAGTTTTGTGTAGAGACCCATCACACACATCAGCAATGCTACCATCAGAGTGACCTCTAGGTACCATGGACTCTTTTAGATTGTTATTCTCAAAAAGATCTCGGAGGTCACTTTCAAGAGGCGAGTACATAAAGAAACATCCCAATTTGATACTTTCACTAACATCACTTTCTGTCCCACACATTGAACAGAGGGCCTTCCCATCATTTACTACACCAATGTATTCTGTGCATTGTCTATTACAACAGTAATGATGCATTTCCCAGCTGGTGTTCGAACAGAAAGCCTTGTTGAAAAGATAATTTGTGTCTGGCAAACTGTTATCTGGCAAATGCATTTGTAACAGTGACAAAAGATCTTGAAATAAAACCTTTGTACATTTATGTCGCAGTTTGAATGCCAGCAAAGCCGTCAAACTTTCAGCCACTGTCATCTTTGCACCAGGATAGAGCAGTCTATCTCCATCTTTGATTTGATCGATGTTCTTCTAAAATAAATAAATAAATACATTTTTTTAAAAGACTTGTGTCTGGAGACATCGTCCGAGACTTAAGACCATTGTCAAGGCCAGTGTTGAGCTTGTTACTCAGAAATATATTCCTCATTACTCGTGACTAATTTCAAAAGTTATAAAATTACTTTACTTATCAGTGTCTAGGAGCAGTAATACATTACACTACAAAAACATTCCATTGTCACGTACAATTATTCTTTGACATTGTGAGTCGGCTTGTTAGACCCTGTAACAAACAACACTCACGCTGATAACAACTGATTCCCAACAACTGAGCGTGTAAGGTGAACTGCAGCAAGAACTTAAGACCATTGTCAAGGCTGCACAATGAGTGACTATACCTCATGCAGGTACGGAGAGTGGCGCTCATGTCTGGAGCCGTCGTCCGAGGCTTCACCCAGTGTGTCAGCTCTCTATTGAAGAGACAGAGAGATAAAAGAGATGCTCATAACAGACTGGGGAAATTCCCAACAACTGAGCGTGTAAGGTGAACTGCAGCAAAAACTTAAGACCAATCTCAAGGCTGCACAGTGAGTGACTATACCTCATGCAGGTACGGAGAGTGGCGCTCATGTCTGGAGCCATCGTCCGAGGCTTCACCCAGTGTGTCAGCTCTCTATTGAAGAGACAGAGGGGAGAAAGAGATGCTCACAACAGACTGGGGAAATTCCCAACAACTGAGTGTGTAAGGTGAACTGCAGCAAAAACTTAAGACCAATCTCAAGGCTGCACAGTGAGTGACTATACCTCATGCAGGTACGGAGAGTGGCGCTCATGTCTGGAGCCGTCGTCCGAGGCTTCACCCAGTGTGTCAGCTCTCTATGGAAGAGACAGAGGGGAGAAATAGATGCTCACAACAGACTGGGGAAATTCCCAACAACTGAGTGTGTAAGGTGAACTGCAGCAAAAACTTAAGACCATTGTCAAGGCTGCACAATGAGTGACTATACCTCATGCAGGTACGGAGAGTAGCGCTCATGTCTGGAGCCGTCGTCCGAGGCTTCGCTCAATGTGTCAGCTCTCTATTGAAGAGACAGAGAGATAAAAGAGATGCTCACAACAGACTGGGGAAATTCCCAACAACTGAGTGTGTAAGGTGAACTGCAGCAAAAACTTAAGACCAATCTCAAGGCTGCACAGTGAGTGACTATACCTCATGCAGGTACGGAGAGTGGCGCTCATGTCTGGAGCCATCGTCCGAGGCTTCACCCAGTGTGTCAGCTCTCTATTGAAGAGACAGAGGGGAGAAAGAGATGCTCACAACAGACTGGGGAAATTCCCAACAACTGAGTGTGTAAGGTGAACTGCAGCAAAAACTTAAGACCATTGTCAAGGCTGCACAGTGAGTGACTATACCTCATGCAGTATTAATACCGTGTTTTATGCATGTTTTCATGGAAGATAGCCATGGTGACTACATTGTGTAGTCAAGGTGATTAACAGATCTTTTTTTGCAATCAACCCAAAAATGCTATGACACATATCACATACAAAATTAATTCAGGTAATAATCACCTCTAATTGTGCTCTCCTTGATGCAGTGTTTCTTGGAGTTTCCACTTGAACCTCTTCCAAAAATACTTTGTATTTTTTTCTTCTTGGATGCCACATGGCATAAAACTCTTTCAACTGCAGCAAAAAACACATAAAAATTATCAGCTAAATATTAGTCACCAAAGAATGTATGTACCTAGCTAGCTAACTATCCAATCTTAATTTTGGTTATCTATAGAATTAAACAGGTTATTCGCCTAGGTAATGGTAACTAACGTTCATGTGAAATGAATTAGACCATATCATTACACATAGCCTATTATGATTCACAAGTTTCAGTCAACTAAGTAATTATATCTGGATTAGCAAAAGTTGCCGAACAACAAGTGTATTAAACGTAAAACAAAATAAAAAATACTTAAGCGAACCTTTGCTGCACATGACAGTTAACTTACACATCTTTAGAACGTAACGCTAGACAGCAGTGAATGCACATGAGCTTCACAATACTTTTCTGACAGAAAACGTACGGTAACTAGTTTATTTTCAAATTAACTCACATTGGGTTATTTTTCTTATCTTTCGCTAGTTGTGTGAAATTTGTAACTTGTACACTGAGTCATAGATAAAGTTGTTCGCTTATAGCGTTGAATCTTACCTCCTCACAGGACACTGGATCTTCAACTTTACTTCCCGCGCTCCACAGCACAAGGCGTTGACAGCTTTTAGCCCGTGGACGTCTGCGCGAGAGTGTTCTCATTGCTGTTTAAAATTTCAAACTGACAAATTAACTAAAAAATGGACATCCCCAAATTTGCGCTCGTTGATTTTTTTAATGAACTCACTGTTCATATTTGTGAAGTTTGTAATATAAAAAAATCCGACAAATCAACCTTGACCGAAGAGGACGTAGGAAATTGGAAAAGGGAAAAGGAGGTTTTTGTTTATTGGCAAACTAAAAATGAAGAGAAGGAGAGATGCCCCTGCAGAATTGTGCAGTTCAGTAGTAAGTTCGCTTTAAATAATGATTTTTATTATTATCATTATAATGTATACAGTATCCTAACTAAGCTTAGATCGCCATCTTCTTTATTCTATTAAATATATAATTTACATATGAGGGCGTAACTTAGATAACGTGTTAGCCTGAGGTGCTGTTGTTGCTAACTGTATTAACTTACACTCAATAACATTGAATAAATGTGGAATGGTTCGTTTAGACAATCGTCATCTGCTTGTGAGACTACAAAAAAAGATGGAGAAGGGTGAAGTTTCGCTGGAAAGAGTTCCACTGTTCGCCAAACCTGAGCAGTTAGGGAAGGGCAAACGGGAGAAGTGTATCAAGAGGCCAGCAGATGTTGCAGAGGTTAGTTGAAATTATGAGATGTGTTGATGACCGCTACGTTGTCTTTCAATGAAAAATGAAACATGCTAGCTAGTGTAGCACTTCAGATAGTTAGCGAACGTTAACGCTAACGTTAGTTGCAAGCTAAATAAATGTGTTAGCTACTGTATAGCAACAATTGCCCCATGTATCATGACCTTTATACTCTTGCTACATTTTGCTTTTTGTATCAGAATACTTTTGATCTATTTTAGCATATCCCTGAAGGGTATCAATTGTTTTCTATTTAAAATCACTCCTAGGTGGACACACTTTCAAAAAAAAAGCAAAAGCAACCAGTTCGGCCTGATCCGGTGATTGACCAAATTAAAACAAGCTTTCAAACAAAGCTACAAAACACAGTAAGTGCAAATGATTTAGGCTGGTTTCAGAATTAATTGTAATATAAAATGTTTTTTTTCTTATCAGTAACAACATATTCTTCACATTCGTTATATATTTCTATTTAGAGCACAGGGGAATCTGAAAAAATGAGGAAAGAAATAAAAGAACTGCAGTCTGAAGTGGAGGAGTGGAAAGAAGAGTACAGGTTCGAAAAAAGGCAAAGGATAAAGGCAGTGAATGAGCTGAGGGAATGGAAAGGTGAGTCTTTTAAAAAATTTTAAGCTTGGGATTCATCAACACAGGTGGATACGATCAAATCTGATTAACCCACAGCGTGAGTTTCAGTTTTTAGTATGAATGTTTTTTATGTGCAAATATGCTTAATACAAATGCACAAATGTTTCAAAGCTTTTTGTGTTGGGTATTTCCTCAGAGATGAACAACCTAATTGTGCAGCTAAAGGGGACAGTAGGTGAACTTCAGAGTCTGTTGAGGAAAGGTGCCACTGCAGGCAGAGAGATACGACAAGATATGGAAGATGTATCTGAGGTATGTGACGTATTTTATTCATTAATGCCATGATGAGATTATCTAATTGATCTACTTTATAGCGCAATACTACTAAATACCCAATATATATATATATATATATATACACTACTCACAAAAAGTTAGGGATATTTGGCTTTCGGGTGAAATTTATGGAAAATGTAAGTTCACGCTACAGTGATATTATACGTATCATGAAAGTAGGGCATTTAAGTAGAAGCCTGCAATGGTGATTTCCTCATCTCAAACAATTTATTGAAACAAAAGCCAACAACAGTGGTGGGTATACCACAACAAAAATGTCAATGTCTCAATAACTTGTCATGTGCCCTTGAGCATCAATTACAGCTTGACAACGACGTCTCATGCTGTTCACAAGTCGACTTATTGTCTGCTGAGGCATGGCATCCCACTCTTCTTGAAGGGCGGCCCTCAGGTCATTGAGGTTCTGGGGTACAGAGTTACGAGCCTCTACACGGTGAGTCAGCTGATCCCATAGGTTTTCTATGGGATTCAGGTCTGGAGAAAGTGCAGGCCACTCCATTTGAGGTACCCCAGTCTCCAGCAGCCTTTCCCTAATGATGCGACCTCGATGAGCTGGAGCATTGTCGTCCATGAAGATGAAATTAGGCCTGTGTTGTTCATGCAGGGGCACAATGACTGGATTAATGATGTTATTCAGGTAGTATGGGCTTGTCACTGTACCATTCACAAAGTGTAGGGCAGTTCTGTATTGACTAGACACACCTGCCCACACTGTAACACCGCCACCACCAAAGGGTCGTCTGGTGACAACAGTGGCTGATGCATAGCGCTCTCCTTGACGTCTCCAACATCGTTGGCGGCCATCATTTCTGCTCAACGTGAATCGACTTTCATCAGAGAACAGCACTGAGGCCCACTGGTCCCTCGTCCAGCGTAAATGCTCCGTGGCCCATGCAAGACGATGACGCCTGTGCCTGGTGGTGTGGTCAGGTACCCTTGCAGGTCGTCTAGCACGCAGACCACGCTGATGTAAACGGTTTCGAATGGTCTGACGTGACACTTGGGTGCCTCTCACCTCCCTTAAATGTGCCTGGAGTTGAGTGGCATTCATCATCCGGTTCCGCAGGGCACTGTTCACAATGAAGCGGTTATCAGTGTGGGATGTGGCCAAAGGACGTCCACTTCTATGCCTTTCTGTGACTCTTCCAGTCTCTCTGTATCTCTGTATCTCTGTTGCAACCTGCTGATGACACTCTGTGACACTCTAAGCTCAGTGGCCACTTCCCTCTGAGAACATCCTGTTTGAAGCCTCGCAATGGCGAGGTACTGTTGATCAATTGTTAGGTGTCGTCTTGGTCTCATGATGTCAAAATGTGAACAGCATGATGAAGAGGACTGTTTAAATACCAATTCTAATTGAACCAGGAAATTTATTGGTCGATTCATGGATCAAACACCTGTTGTGAATTTTGCCGTTCAGCTCCTTGTTAGAGAACAGCAAGTTGTGCAAAAAGTACTGAAACATTGAATAGTTGGACATGTGCATTCAAAAGTTTAGAGAAGGTCAAATTAATTTCACCTGTAAAGGTTATAGTGCATTTTAGGTTCATCCTGAAATTTCACCCGAAAGCCGAATATCCCTAACTTTTTGTGAGTAGTGTATGTGTGAGCATAAATATGATACCAGAGAGACTGGTTTTCAATCTGTTTTCATGAATGTACAAACCCCAATTCCAAAAAAGGTTGGGACAGTATGTTAAATGCACATAAAAACAGTGAAGTCTCTTTTACATATATTTAATTGAAAATAGTACAAAGAAAAGATATTTAATGTTTTACCTTATCAACTTTATAGATTTTTGTAAATATAAGCTAATTCCAAATTTGATGCCTGCAACACGTTCCAAAAAAGTTGGAACAGGGGCAAAAAAAGACTGAGAAGTTAAAAAAACACCTGTTGATGCTAAACATGACTCGGTAAAAAAAGATATCAAAGCACTCTTGATATCTTATTTTCAGGTACTCTTATAAGCAATACTATAACCTCTCTGCATTTGAATGGATCTCTGGAAATTGGGAGATTAAGCTGTAAATTACATGGGAATAGTATGGAACCCATGGTTGGCTAAATGGCTGTAAGTCATCAAGGGTCTGCGGTATCAAACAAGCCTCAAAACATCACTCTGCAGCCAGATATGATATCTTTTATGACTGGCATGCCATGTATACATTTTATCTTCTGTCTTATTTTTTTTATTAGCTTGATAATGAATCATAATTAGATATCATATTATATAAAATAAATTATAAAAAATAATAATACTAATTTGTCAATTAAATGTAGCTTTTGTGTCAGTAATAAGTGATAACACTTTAGAGCTAATGGAGGACAAAAACTAAAAGCATTTTGTTCCATGACAACTGGAGGTGTGCACCTCTGCACAGCTGTGGGGAGTGAACTCCTCTGCTCAAAGTGAACAGCTGAATAAAATAGAAGATCATTGAAACTGGTCTAGAATCCAACACTTGCACGTAATATGAGTCACAAATATGGCCCAATTGTTAATTATTCCTTTTCAGTTAAGTTTTTCACAAATCACATTCCACTGTACTACATAGGGGAGATATAGCTCCAGTTGTTAGGGACCAAAATGTTTTCTGATTTCTTCTTATACATTTGTTGAAGTGTACTCACTTATTACCAATATAACACTGCCATGTAATTTTTAATTTATTATCATTTCATAAAAATATGACTAACAGTCAATTATGGTTGATTGGCATAATTATAAAGAAAAACAAGCCATCATATAAAATGTACACGTGGCACAAGATTCACAAAACAGCATAGATAATCAGGTTAGGAACAGAGGTTGAGGTTTTGCGTAGCAAACATGTGGCAGGTGTTTTATGTTTTCTGGAAAACAGGTGTTTCCGATATTTTGTCCACTCCCTGTGTATGTACACCAGTCAGCCACAACATTAAAACCACTGACAGTTGAAGTGAATAACATTGATTATCTTGTTATTTTGGTTCTGTACTCTAGCACTTTGAGTTTGAAAGGATACAATGACAATGCGGTTGAAGTGCAGACTGTCAGCTTTAATTTGAGGGTATTTTCATCCATATCGGATGAACCGTTTAGAAATTATAGAACCTTTTGTACATAGTCCCCCACATTTTTGGGCATCAAAAAATAGTTTAACATAATGTAGATAGAATAAAGTAATAATTTTTAATATTTGGTCGCATATCCTTTGCATGCCATGACTTCCTGATGTCTGTGACCCAACAACATTAAAAGACTCTTGATATCTTATTTTCTGGTACTCTTACAAGGGATACTATAACCTCTCTGCATTTGAATGGGTCTCTATGGGAATTGTGGGGTGGGATTAGATTAAGCTGTAAATTATGCTGGAACAGTATGTAATACATGATTGGTAAAATGGCTGTAAGTCATCAAGGGTCTGAGGTATCAAACGAGCCTCAAACCTCAATCACTCTGCTGCAAGAGATGTAACAGAAATGGATGGATCACTTTAAGGGTTATTTCTCCTGCCAAATTTTCCTATTGAACTCTATGGAAAAATAAGTCAGGAGAAGAAACCCTTCAAGTTATCCATCCATATCTACTGTATTTCTGGCAGCAGTGTGATGGTTTAAGGCTTGTTTGATACCTCAGACCCTTGATGACTTATAGCCATTTTACCAATGTGCATTTTCCGGCCTTACAGTACTGGATACGGTAACTTTTTATTACAGTCGGAGGCGGCAACACAGGATGCTTCGGAGATGGTAACATTGTCGGGTGGACTGAGGTTGAAGAAGGCCCTCCTGAGCCGTATAAACAGCGCAAGTTATCAGCGATACACTGCAGAGCTGCTTGTCATCGTTTTTGGGAGGGACATGTTGGCCAGTCATTCCCTGAATGGCAGGAAGGCCAGCAACAAAGGCGATAATGTTGTTAAAGACAGCCTACCAGCTGAGACTGTCAGCCAACTAATTGGTAGGTATTTGAGAGACTTGAAAGAAACCTAATAGAACATTAAAGTGCCACTGACATGCATTCTAACATGGTTGAAAGTCCCCAAATTCAGTACATTCAATACACGCTGGTCCTTCTTCAACAGTTTAAAAAAAAAAAAATTTTAAACGCCCAAACAATCCATCAGCTGTAAAAAGGGGGTAATCCCAAACGCACTACAAGCCGGCTATATAAAAAAGGATTATAGGTGCTCAACAAAAGGACCAGCGAACTGAAAGAGTACCTTACCCGGACCACTTCGCTAGGACTAACCCGAGATAAAGAGGACTGGAGCACACAGAACTCAGAGCAAAAAATATATTTTAATAAGACTGACATTTCGACGTTAACGACGTCTTCTTCAGAGTCAAATGGAGCAATTGCTTAATAATATCTCCGCCTCTGGATGACAAAGTGACTCTCAATACCCCAAAATTTTAGAGAAGAGACAGAACCATGATTGGCTTCAGCGTAATGTCGCGCATTCGCATAGTCCATATTCTTGGAGCGGATCGCGGTCTTATGTTCAGCAATTCTAAGTTTGAGGGCTCTCTTAGTCTGACCGATGTAGATTTTGGAGCATATACATTTCAACATGTATATTACATGGGTGGTGTTGCAGTTAATGAAGGTGGTTATTTAGAATTCCTTGCTCGAACATGGATGACGGAAAACTTTAATGTCATTAGAATTAGAGCAATGGACACAATGTCCACAGCGATAGAACCCTCTAGGGGGCGTAGGTAGCCAGGAGGGTTTTGTCTGCGGACTACTCAGCATGCTATGAACCACCTTATCTTTTAAGTTATGTGGCCTTCTAAAGCACACTCGCGGAGGTTCGGAGGTAAATTTATTCAAAAGAGGGTCACTCTGGAGAATGGGCCAATGTTTACGGACAATGTTTTTAACTCTTCCAGCGACCGGATTGAACTCAGTGGAAAGGCAAATACGAGGAAGGGTAGCACGCTTAGGCTTTTTACAGAGGAGGGACTTCCTATCAGTATGGCGGGCACGGTTAATGGCGGCGGTAACGTTAACAATACTGTAGCCTCTCTGGAGAAATCTGCTACGCATCTGACAGATGTTGCTCTCAAATTCTGCATCCGTGCTACAGTTGCGTCTCAAGCGCAAGAACTGGCCCATCGGTATATTACGTATCAGTTGACGGGGGTGATTACTATCTGTTCTTAACAGAGTATTTGTTACGACCCCGGAAGTGGACTGGACCCAAATGCACGACTCGAACACAGGAATGCCAAAACTCAATATTTTATTATATGATCAGGGTAGTCCTGAGCATGGGGAGAAAGGCAAAAGGTGGTTAATGTTCCAAGCCGGAACTGGATGAGCAAGACAGACAACAGAGCGCGTAGCTCTAATAAATTATGCTTTGACCAAACTCCTGAAGCATAGGGAGAACATTAATGACAGACAGTCCAGGTATGATGCTGCGGGGGAGCAGTGGGAGTAGGAGAAGCCAGGGAAGGTTATGGAGATGGACAACCAGTTTGGTGGAGCAGGGGATGAGCGGGAGCAGTAGAGCAGGACAGTGGAGCGGGGTCCGGGCAGGACGCAGGCGTTGCAGCAGGGCAGCGGCAGTAGCGGCACAGCAACAGCAGTTGGCAGCATAGGCAGGAGCGACAGCACATCAGCAGCACCGCAACACTGGCAGTAAGCGGGCACCACTGCAGAGTGGAGGAACAGGAGCCCAGGCTGCATGCACACACGTCAGGTGGAAGGCAGGGAAACCGCAACACAGGCAGGGATAACAGACGGAACAATGAACAGCGGGAAATGCTGTTCCAGACAGGAGCAGGCACAGAACAAGACTTCAGAGTTACAAACTAGACTAGGACTCAAGACAGGACCAGAGGTTTCAGACAATGAGCATTAACGAACTGGCACAGGACAGAGAACACCAGGTGACTAAATGCAAACATTTAATTGGTATCAATTAGGTGCCGCGTGCGAGTGTATGCGAGAGTGATTAACAGAGCGGAGAGTGGAATGCATGCAAAACGGGGAAATGGGATAGGCTGAGATAAGTGAAGTGAAACAGAGTGACACAAATAGGAAACCACGCCCAACCTGCAGCAAGGGGGAAAACGGACTATGGAGAGACAAACACGAGACAGGGAGAAAGGGAAAACACGGGGAACAATAGGACGGGAGTGAGAACGTTACAGTATTTCTGCTTAAGGGTTTATGGAAGATGGTAGATTCAAGTTTACCGTCATCACTTTTAAAAATAGTCAGGTCCAGAAAATGAATGGATCTCACGCCATGTTCCTCTGTAAAAGACAAATGACTGTCTAGAATTCACAAACCTCAAGAAATCCTCAAATTCATGTACAGTACCATCCCACACGAGCAGTATGTCATCAATATATCTATGCCACAAGGAGATTTTGGTGAGAAAGGGATTGGTGGAATTATGGATAACTTTCTCTTCCCAGTGACCCATGAACAGATTAGCATAATTCGGTGCAAATGCTGCTTCCATTGCAGTACCCTGAGCCTGTAAATAATAACAGCCATTGTATTGGAAATAGTTCATAGTGAGTGTTGCTGACGTTAATGTAGGCAAGTTGTCAGTAACGTTACAGCCTACTACTAGATTCCTAGTTAACTATGGTAAGTTAACCAAATCATGAGACAAGCTGTACCTCCAGCCCTAAACCAGCCATAATGGTTGGGGCTTTTTCGAAGCTATTACTTTCAAAATTTTTCACTGCATGTTTATTATTTACAGACCACAAAGCCCAGATGCATTTGGACAATTTGTTCCATCCTTTTCGTTTCAGTTGGGAACGAATAGACACTTATTCCTAATGCTCTATTTGCTACATTAGAGCAAACTGCCACCACACAACGTTTAACCATTGCCAATTTCTACCAATAAACTCTATTCACAATAACAACCCACAAGCACGTAGATTATAAATTAGTTTTCCTAACATTGTTTGCCTGTTCTAATGCACACTCAGCCCTGCTCAAATGCCCCCGATGACGTTTTAGAATTTAGAATCAAATTTTAAATATTGTTTAGGATTGTTATTTTCGCAATTCACTTATAAAATCGAAAACATGTACCTATATTATGGATCTCTTATCTATTTGTTGCTCCAAAGTTGTTAAAAGCATGTCAGTGGCACTTTAATACAAAGAATGGGCAAAATGTACTAATTAAGAAATCTAGCCCAATGTTTTTCTCTGACTTGTACATGGATGATCTGATTGTCACCAACTTATATGTCCATTTGCTGTATGTACTCTTAATCCACAGAACATGTTCGAAGCAAGTTTGCTGTGGAGCCAGGACTGGTGAGGGCAGCAATTCGAACAAAATTAAACAACGAGGACAAAATGAGGAAGAGGAGGGTTCTGGAGTGATGGGGATGTGATTTTTCCTGTTTAATCAGGAATCAGGAACACAATCACTCCTGTTTTGTTTGTGTGTTTCCTGTGTGCGTGCATGTGTGTTGTATTGTTATATTTACCAATAAATTGTTGATTTCTGATGTCTGATCTTGTGTTGATCTTTGATGCAGTACAAAAACTGTGGTAATGCCCTTTTAATTCTACAGTTCACGGTCATTTTGATGCAGTAAGATTGCAGTTTTCAGTACTGCAGCAGTACTAATAAGTAGTAATTTGCATGCAGTAATACTGCACTACAGGTGTAGTTAATTTACATGCAGTAATACTGCAGTATAAGTGGTCATTTGGATGCAGTAATACTGCAGTACAAGTGTAGTAATTTACATGCAGTAATACTGCAGTAATTTGTGTGCAGTAATACTGCAGTTTTTAGTACTGCAGTACAAGTGTAGTACTTGTATGGTGATCAATACTGCAGTTTTTAGTACTGCAGTACAAGTGTAGTACTTGTACTGCAGTTTTACTGTGTCCAATTTACTGCACTTGTACTGCAGTACTAAAAACTGCAGCTTTACTGCAGTTTTTTTTTACTGCAGTACTGCAGTTCTTTTTTGTAAGGGTAAATCAGCTATACTACACTTCTATTCTAAATACTATTATAAACTATAACAAACAGACAGGAAAACACAGAGAACTAGTAAACACAGGGAACTGATATTCCTAGGTTAGAATATCAGTCAAGGTGGAGTCTGAAGAGGTGTGTCTTCAGGCCTCGACGGAATGCAGGCAGGGTTCATAAGCTGAATTACCACAAAACATGGGGATGGAAGGGGAACCATGGCGCAGCCTGAAGAAGTGGGCCTTCAGCCAGTGTCATAAGATGGCTAAGGTTTGTTTCATCACTGTGTGGCTAGTACGGGCAGGTATGACTGGCAGAAGCAACCATGCAGGGAAGGGACAGTCGACTTGAGGCTGTGGGACAGAGAGATCTGGCTGGGGTGTAGGGTTTGAAGATTGATTGGAGGCAAGGTTTGTAAACTTGATGCCAGCTGTAAAAGGTAGCCAATGAGACCAGGAGGGGTGTGACATGATCACACTTTGGAAGACTGTAGACAACTCATGTGGCTGCAAGCTGTATTAGCTGTAGGAGTTAAGCGGGCAACTCATGTGGCTGCAAGCTGTATTAGCTGTAGGAGTTAAGCGGGCAACTCATGTGGCTGCAAGCTGTATTAGCTGTAGGAGTTAAGCGGGCAACTCATGTGGCTGCAAGCTGTATTAGCTGTAGGAGTTAAGCGGGCAACCAGGGCGAGCAGGGAGAAGGGAATTCCAATTGTCTAGGCTTGAGAGTACCAGGGCCTGCACTAGGATCTGTGTAGAGTAAGTGGTGAGGAAGGGGCGTAGTCTAAACACCCGACTCTCTGGAGAGAAAAGGAGAGTTAGTTAGTCCTTCAGGCAAGCTGAGAGGCAAAGTGAGAACTGAGGGCCAGAAGGAGGAAATGAGAGGAAAAACTGAGTATCCTCAGCATAGAAATGGTCTGAGAAATAATGGGAGGAGATCACAGACCCATGGGACTGCATATACAGAGAATATAGGAGGGGTCCAAGTATGGAGCCTTAAGGTAAAGCCCCACAGAAAGCGGTGAAATCTCCTGGCATTGCCCTCACCTCTCACAATTGGTTGCTTCTGGGCGTGTGTTTTATTTTTAAAACACCGTGTTTGTTAAATTATATCGATCGGATTCTGTGGGAAAGCCCACACAGCAATAATTAACTATAATTCTCCATGACAGAACTAGGAGTGAGGAAATAAAATTTGAAAAGGGGAACAATTTATAAGTCGGATCTTTAATCTGATTGATTATCGCGCCACATTCCCCGTCTCGTCTGGATGCCTTGCATCGCGAGCAATCGCAACCTGCCTTGCAGACGCGAGGAATCGCCTCTCATTGAAAATGAATGGAGGCAATGTCATCGCACGAGAAATCCGCTCCACACCGCTTTCTGTGGGGTTTTGCCGTTACACCCATTATGCGCATGAGACAAAACCCTTTCTGGACCATCCAGAAATGCAGGATTCAGTCCACTTAAGAGCAGTGCCTAGATCCCGAGGGTGGTCGGTTTCTTATCTGAAGAGGGCCAGTGTGGGTGCAGGTTTTTGTTTTACCCCAGCACTAAAACACCTGATTCTACTTATCAAGGTCTTCATTGGTGACCACCATTTGTTAATTAGTCCAATCAGGTGTCATAGTGCTGGACTAAAACAAAAACCTGTACCCCCAATCGGATAAGATTAGACAACTCTGATCTAGAAGGCTTATGATGGACGACGCTCTAGTGAACACATACTGCTTCAAATGTATGGTAGTATAATGGTGTGTGTGTGTGTGTGTGTGTGTGTGTGTGCGTGTGTGTGTGTGTGTGGTATGAAGTAAATATTAAATATAAAAACTATAAATATAAGCTTTTGCCTATAATGTAGAGATGCTCAGTATTTTGTGAGTGTACATGCATGTCTGGATGCTGTCGTATGGATTAAAACAGAAATGTGGATTTATGTATAGCTACTAAGTGTGACCCCCGTTTTTGGATTAATGATGACTGTATTTAGATGAACTGCACTCAAGTTAAAAGTACAAATGCATCCTCTGCTGTCATATGCCTGACCAGATATGCTATCAGTATCACGCATCAGCGACTTCTATTTATTTTCCCCTATCTATCCACTGATCCATTTTTCTTAACCTTTCAAGTCTCGGGAATGGGATTTGAGGGCATATAAGTCATTATGTGGGGAGGGAATGAAAAATATTAGGCCGTCACATGTCATTTTGCAATGTTTCAGCTCGGAATTACTACAGCTTTGTGGTACACACATATACGTATATACAGTAAGTGTGTTTTACTAAAAAACAGATACAAAAATATAATGTATTATATCTTGATTAGATATAATGGCATGTAGTTTATAAGATGAGAGGAGATAGTATATCACTATTGGTACATCTATAGAAATAAAGTGAGGATTGCAATATTTACAACAAAAAAATTGTTGCAATTCAATTTAAGAGGAGGATAAACAGAAAAACATAATCATTATAAAATAAACTTTTTTATTTTAGAAGTTGCAGAAGAGTACAGTCAGATGCCCCTGTGATAAATATACTGAATAAATGCATATTTGATGTTGGAAAGTGTCCACATTTCTTTAAATAAATTCAAGGCTGAATAACCCTATTTTCTCCCTGTACCATTAATCATAGTCAGTGATGTTAACAAAAACTGGAGCTAAATTTAGATTGAGTGAAAAAAAAACATCATTAATGACAGCAAGTCCTATGATTTAAACCTGATACATGACCCACACATATTACATTCTAAAGTCACAATGATTATTTTGTTTGCCTGTACATGAATGGTATTCAATAATACAATATTGTCATATAAAAGGTAGATGTTGCCTAAGACAATTTAATCAAGTGTCATCCAGAAGGCTAGGATTGATGGTTGTAAATTTACTAGAACCATCAATGGAGATTGGACAGGTACAGACTAAATCAAGCAGAACTCTTACCCCAAAATTCAATCAAACGCACTTCTCGAGTTTAAGGGCCTATGATAAGCAATCAAATCAACATGGAGGTGGGACCTCTCTTAAAGGGACCCTGCACATATAATCAATTTCTAAATTATGCCCTCATAAAAAGTAAGACGAATGGAATACAAGTTATGACCCTGTGACGGATTGGGGATCTCCACAGTGCCAGCATCACTGAGACGAGCCAGACCCTGAAAGCACACATTGAATTCAGCAAGGAATGTCATGTCATATTGGCCTATGCAAAAATAAAGTTTAAAAAATAAATCTACATACTATAATATTAGCCTTGTGTTGCATATTTTTGCTGTACTGATACGCCTATGAGTTCTAATGAGTACACCATGAGTCTAATCATCATGAAATTCATTAGAAAGCTACAACTTAATATCTGCAAACTGCCCAAAGAGTAAAATTTCCCACAACTGTAGCATACTTTCCCATTTTGACTCATGTCAATGCCAATTTATATTATGTTTACTTTTAAAAATTCAGGGAAAATCACGGGAATGGGATAACGGCATTTTGCATCTCATTTCTCGGTCCAATGTAACAATATCAATATCACTGCATTTACTAGACAGCAGTTTTTGCATACTAAAACCCAAATCGGGGACACCCAGTCCAGTGGTGTCTCCCATCCTGGAAAATATTTGCTGTTCCATTGATGCAAGTTCCAAAGCTATGTCTGGTCCTCCACCAGTTTGAACAGAGAATGGCTGTGCAGCAGCCGCCTTAGCTGAGGACACATTACCAGACTCTTTGAATCATAAGCGACAATGAAAAGAATGAGCAGTACACATTTAACAACTGTCATATGCTGATTTTCAGTCTCTTCTGTCACATACGCAACAACAGCTGTCTTTGAGCAAAAATCTAAAGACGGAAGCAGTTCTCTCACGTGAATGTGATTTCTTGTGGTTCACCTGCACTCTTGCTAAGAATGTATTTTTTCAGCAATATTTTGAAACCCAAACAAAGATGGAGGCCATACAGCAGTGGTCCCCAACTCTGTTCCTCAAGATCTATCGTCCTGTAGGTTTTCACTCCAACCCCAACAAAGCACACCTCATTCAACATTTCGTTGAGCTGCTAATTAGTAGAATCAGGTGTGCCAAACTTGGGTTCACACCTCGGGCTAAAAAAAATCAGGCAATGTGTCCCCAGCTTTAGTTTTTACAAGCGACTTGATATTTTGCCATTTTTTACATCCTCGCCAGTTATTCTGCAACGCCCGGAGGCACTGACATTGCACAAAATTAAGACATATGAAACCTGCCTACAAAAAAGTTTGCTCCATATAAAAAGGCTACACAACCCTAGGCATTGTTTCATGTTATATAGCTATGCACTGAATTTTTTTTTGCAATGAGATGCCAGAACTGTGTGCCCCCAGCATAAACAGTTTAGCTAATTCAGAAGTCACAAAGGTTAATGGAAGCATTAACTCACATTTGGTGTCCATGACTGTTGTGAGCAGATAGGTGCTGCTGCACCCCGATATTTACGGAAAATTTATGGAAAATAACATATGGAGATGAATGAAAACACGTTTTCTCTGGCTATTATTTAACAGGTATTTACACACACCATTTAATTATGATTATACTGAATAGTCCGTTTTTTTTGGTTTGTGGAAGAATTTAGTATCAATCGCCACAATGGATAATAGACACTTGAAAGAATTTGTTCATTTAAAATGCATAATTGAATCAATTTTATTTTGGAGCATTCAAACGCAATAAAATGAACAATCAGACCCACCAATCACTCGGTGAAAACAGATTTTTCACCTCTTACTTCGGAAAACGGCGACTTTATGGGGATAGAGTGCCAGATTCATCCAGGGCAGGTAAGTCTGATTTGATTGCATTGCATAATATGCCCTTGTGTTTACTAGTTCCCAGTGTTTCCCTGTCTGTTTATTATAGTATATAATAGTATTTAGAATAGAAGTGTAGTATTGCTGATTTACCCACAGCTTACTGTGAACTACAGTCAACGTTCATTACTAGGGATAGCTGCTACATTATGGGAAGGATGTGCTTTGTCTTGTCTGTTCTGTAGTGATCTTGATGATGTCTCTGTATGCACTTATTGTACGTCGCTTTGGATAAAAGCGTCTGCTAAATGAATGTAATGTAATGTAATGTAAGTGTGTTTGATTGAATCTACCCCTAAGCCTTTATTGAGAAAGTTTTTTTTTCATGGATAGTGTTTGTCCATTGTAATTATGGGCTAAATGTATGGAAATAATAATAGATGTACTTTCATAGAAAGGACCACAGATACACCTTCATAGAAATGAATGGGTTACAGTGGTGGCTATTTATCTCAATAGCAGGGGCTAAAAAAGTGAACTGGAAAAAAGCTGAACTACAATTGGAACTGCGTGCTCTGGTTACATGAGACCAAAACTTGATTTTCTGACCAGGCACACCGGCGGTAGTTTGGCCATCGGGAGAAGGATTCTTGTGTAAAGGACGTCATACCTACGGTGTATATTATGAGGTTGTTTTGCATTTTCGGGTGCTTTTATGATACGTGTAACATCACAAACGTATTTTATTGGTTGTTTTTCTCAGTGAAATGATCACTTTCGATAACTAGTCCCGCATCACGCTGAATTTTCTGTTTCAAGTGAAGCAACAGCTACAATTTCAAGGTATTTGCAAAGGTCATTGCGAGTCTGTAGCTCTTGAAATGCATGTAATGACATAGGTAAATATTACTGTATGATAGAGTCTGTGTGGGTCATGAGAAGTGGTCTGTATTTATTTCACAAAACATCTTGTTTTTCATGTCTTTGAATAAATTATGAACATCAGCCTTGTCTTTTCACTAGATGATAAAATAGGCCTGAAGGACTAATGCATTGAAATAAATCTTTGAAATAATTTAATGTTTGTTTATGCTGGCCTTTGATTCTCTAGTCACAGTTTGCCCCTTTTCACTTGCATTTTCCAAGTAAAGGCTGTAAATGTAAGCGCACACTGCAGTCTATTCTAACTGGTTGCTAAGATACGCTTGAACACTGGTTCCTCCGTCAAAATGCAAATAAGACTTTAGGTTTTTTAAGAGTATTGTTAAATAATTTAGAATGGACACTGACCAATTAGCCATCTAACTAAGAAAGCTTGTTAGCATTTAATACGAACTAGCTTACTTGGATAGCTTGTAATCATTCAGACTTCAGTGAACACCTAGAGGCAGTAGAACAGACAACAAGACGTTTCTCATTAGCCAATCAGTCACTGTGCAATTCTCAATAGGCCTGTGTGTGTCTTAATAGAAGGGGTCAAAATTCAAAATGGCCAATTATCTGCATAGAATTCTTTCAGTGCCTTTTTAAATCAGCTGTCTGCACAATGCTAACATTGTTTTACTGTACAGTAACACTGGTTTATACAATTAAGATTGATCAGGTAGTTCTTAGATTTCTCTCCGAGACATTTTTCATTCAGTATGCCTCCTATCCATGCAGTCTTGCTGTATTCCTCCCACGCCCGTTTCATTCAGAAATCTGTCAGAAGGCAGAAACTGACTTCCGTCCACTTTAGTTTGAATGCAGTGGCTAAGGAGTCTCAAGCATGAAATAATTGCAGTCGGCCTTAGGCGGTGCTCACAGCTACAATTAAAGCAACAGTTCCAGTTGCTCATAGTAACGGGTGGCTTCTCCACAACAGGGGTGGAAATGTAATACTTTTCTAGTATAGGAAAGGTTGTGAGTGAGGGAGACCTCCTCTCATCCATTCTAGCACCCTCGTGTAGTGCAGACGTGGCCTGTGGAGTTAAAAATAGTCAATGGCAGATCCATTCAGATCCATGAATATTAGCGTTACAGTGAGTTATAGGAATTTTTTTATGTTTATAGGTACTTTTGTATAATTTATATTGTATAAAGGGTCTGAATTCAATAAATAGTTCAGTTTGATTCACAAGTAAATGTTTATCTTTCACAAACACCATTTGGAGGGTAAATTTTGGTAGCGGCTGAATTTCTGGTAAGAAAAAAACATGTGTTTATGGACACATGTTGATTGAATATAAGCCAAGGTCTCCTGAATAACTATGAATAAATAACTCAACCTCATCAGCTAAGGGCAGGCTGTGCTCTGGTGTACGGAATGCATAAAAAGAGAAGAAAATATATGTATTTTTTAAAAATAAATCAGTGGTTAAGCAGTCTTGATGTAGCAGTCTTCCAAATAATCATACTCCCCAGATCCGAGTTTTAAGCCTTTGATTAAAATATTGTTTTGATATTAATGCTGATTCTCACAGGCATTCTCATAGGTATTGTGGAAAAGTGATATTCTGCCATCAGCAGAATAAATTGCTACACATGCACTGTCAATTCTGTCTGTTCCTGCTTATGATTATGATACATTACTCGTAGTTTCAAAGACACCTTTGTGTGCTTAACTGGCCGTGTTTACTTGGCGTGCTGTGGGGACTAGTAGACGCCAATGTTAATGTATTCCGACTATCCTATTCCTGAGCAACAAAGGCGAGGGGCACGCTGAGGAGAAGAGAACTCCTGGAGTAGCGGGAGGGGAAATGACTTCACACGCCACCGCTTTGCATTACCGCGGCGACAGTCAAATCGCCTGTGATCATAACAGCAATTTCCCACGTATGAAGTAAGGAAATGCCCGTAGTGAAAGAGGCATGCAAATGAGCAATAATATATTTTGACATGGAGGGGAAAGAGAGAGAGAAAAAAACAGTCACTTTCTATTGGCTGTTTGGCAGAACAGTTTTATGTAATGGAAGTGCATGTTTGATGAAATGTCCCCCACTGGACTATAAGCTTAAAGGGAGGTTCATGTAAGTCTTGAGAGAGGACTACTGCTTACAGGGATATTAGTGGTACAATCAAACCTGGTAACACGGTAAACCAGTGGCTGCAAGTACTTGATTAATTAAACATGGAAATCAGTGGAGTAACAGATACTGTAAATGTCCTGCGCATCTCCCCATCAGTGTTTTGACATTAATCACACATATAGGTTAATGTCTAGCTTAGTGTCTACATTTGCAAGCATACCATCCCACCGGTGAGTGGACTGTACTGGTACATTAATCAGTCACACTTAGCCTACCCCCATCTGTGGCAGATTAGTGTCCTTTCAAATGAACGCTGGAGCCAACAGGGAATCACTTCTACGAGGGTATACTCTGTCAGAGTTGATTCAACACTGGAAATTCTATTGCGAGGAGTGCCGGCATTAGAAATGTCCAGTTTCTGATCCGCTGAACTTTTTCTGAGGGAATCTTTTTTTGTGGTTGCTATCAGACAGGTGAAAAGGTGTTTTTCCCCTCTGCTGTGTTTATCCATTGTTCTCCTAATCTCCAGGAGCTAGCAGGGAGCAGCAGGTGATGTCAGCTCAACTCTGCTTTCACTTCTCCTGATGGCAGATGCTCCAACACACAAAATCTGAGGCTATTCGAAGGTGTTTTGCACCAAACTCCCAAATGATTTTGTTCCTATAGATGTTTTTCTTTTTTTTCTTTCTCGGTGTTTTCCCAAGGCAGTGACTCAAAAATGTCATGAGAAATGGATTGCCGTAATGCAGCAGAAAGAGGTTTACTTTCCTTTTCAAGGGCAGCGGATTTCAACTGGAGGGAAGAGCATGGCTACAGTGGGGATGATTTTTCTACAGGCAGGCTAGACTCAACTCCTGATAACAGCATACACTGCACTTAACCAAACCACATTACATGAGCAAGTATGTTCAGTAGGCTTACTATCTGAACTACAATTGGACCAGCTGTGTACTATCCAATGAAACATATCATGCCCTTATCAGTTATGCAATTATAAAGAGCTGACTGGAAGATAAGAACCGCCTTAAAACACTCATCTGTGAGCTTCCAAACGCTATTCACAAACCTGCTGTGTTTCTGGCTCCAGTCCTCAGTATCCCATTGGCTTTCTCATCTATCCTGTCATTTTTTGGAAGACTCACAAGACAGTATACGGGTCACACTGGTCAGTAGACCTCCTAATAAAACTCCAAACATGACCTCTGACTCATTCAGTCTTGTGCTGGTTCTGCAAAATCTGGATGAATTCAACCAATTTCAAAACAATAAAAGTTTATTCCATTTTTTTCCCCAAATGTACATTCCTCAAGTGAGGTCTAAATTCCTAATGACAACTTATTTGCAGTTTAAAAATTATCTACCCACTGTGTACATGAATAATAACAGAAGCGTGTCGAGAAGCTCCAGAATCCCACGCAGCAAAATATTCAGCAGTAATTCAAATCTAACAGAGTTTGCAAGTCCGGGAGTGTACTCTATCAGAGTTGATTTATTGGTGAACATTCTGTGCATTTTAAAGCATCACCACAAATATGTTGCACAAGTTAATACAGAGTTTTCTTGACTACAGAAACACGATCCCACCGCATGGTAAAAAAAAGTTTCCCATTCATTCATTTTCCGCGGTCTGTTCCATGGATAGATTGCATACCCTTCCAGGAGTCTTTTCAATGCAACAACCAGATAATTATGTCTGGCCTAGAGTTTTGTGATATCTTTCACTATTTGAACAGCTTTACCCAACTTTATGCAATGTACCCAATCTACTCCACATGTGTACAGTTGATCTCTTGTGGAATGACACTTCTGGAACACAAACTTTGTAAGGGGGAGGCAAATGGTTCAGAGGTCCAAATGCAACTAAAGGGATTCTTTAAGTGTCCAATTAAGTACACCAATGAGGCGGACTGAATCCGCGAATAAGGGAGAAAAAACAGAAAGAAAAAACAGCTCCTGCTCTCCAAGCTGGAGAGCAATACAAAGGAGACTGAAAAAGGGAGAAATAATAGCGACCCAAAAATAATCGGGCGAGCAAGACTCGTAGGCTTGAGAAAATAAAAATAAAGAAAAATGCCTCTCTCCATAGAGAGAAAACAAGGAAATAAAGAGAGGTACAGAGCAAACAGAAAGGAAAGCTGTCTCAGATAGACCAGAGCGGTAGCAGGAGCAAGGGACAGAAAAAGCAAAGGAAATGTGTATTCTATGTGTGTCTAACGCACAAAAAGGCAAGTCCCTCATAACTCCAAAGCAGGGCAATGAAGGAAAGAGGTCTCCTTAGAGTGCCTACCTATACCATACCGGCTTAAAGTCAAAATGAGCAAATGACAACCAAGCACCGGAAAAAGGAAATCCTAGGCTTAAATTCATAGTTTTCAGTCACGTGACTGCTGCGGAGCCCTGGCGGGCAAAACAACGTTCCAGAATGCGGACGGACACTGGAAACTCCATAGAGCTACCGCAGAAGCCTGTCAAATTTCCTTCTTTTGCAACGCACGTGTGTTTAGATCACCTGTCAAAAGACGAAAAACAAAGATACGTAAACAAACTAAGCGTCTTAGGTACGTGTGACCCATATACAGCACCCGCTGCTTTATTTCAATTATTAAAAACCGCGAAGTCGCTGCTGTACTTCGGTGACGTTTACATTTATCTTGTGGAGAATCCATCCCCTTACACTGCCGCGAAGATGAAAGCGTACAAAAGTACAGACAGTTATCTGTACTTTCGATCTGGATGGGTCAATAATGCTGTTGTTTGGGAGGTGAAGGACAATACATTCTTCATCGTCAAAGCGAAGATGAGTGCTAATTAGCTAACGTGAGCTACCTAACGTTGCTTGCATGGGTGGTCAGTGTAACGTTAGTCAGCTAACGTTACTGCAGTTAGCTTTTCTAGGGCAGTAATATTTTGCTTAAGATAACACAACATATTGTGACATACATGTAATATAAATTTTTTTCCATTGTCAGGTAAACCATTCCTACAGCTTAAATGACCCGCCATTGACAGCCTGGGTAGCTGTAGAGAAGGAGGGATTCACAACATCCTCCTCTCTGGGTTTTCCTTGTCAGACGGGATTCTGTACAAACACAATCCAGGCTTGTCTCCTCTTCGGTTAGTGCATCCAATTGAACAACAACTATCCGGCATTTTGGCAAACTTTTGGGAAAAGCGGAGTTGTCGTTGTCGGGCAGTGGAAGGTGGGCGGCTTTTTGCCCGCCAGGTGGGCGTTCCCATAGGGCTGTGACATCACGTGAAAACTATGAATAGAAGCAGGAAATCCGCAACAGGTGCACTCACTAAGTACTGGAAAGAACGGGAACACCGAAAAATCCAATAGATTGCCCCGTCGAACAGAAAAGAACAAACGACCGTAGAACAAAGGAAAGACAGGCGCAAACGCAATGACACAACTTACCATACTTAGCATTTCAAAATGCAATACACACATTACATATGATGTGACTGTCTTTTCATTTCATTACAATGCATCTAACTATCAATTAATCCAACTGCTCAAAATGATAAGTAACTGTAGCATTACTAATAATGTATAGGTTTATGGAAACTGATTACTGTAGCAACATTCCATGTTTAGATCATGAATGTTTTAGTATAAAGAAATCTATTGACACAAATTACTTTGGAACATGAACCAGTATGTGGTAGAGGACAAGGCCACGGACCAAGACAGTGATGGCAACAGCAAAGAGTGTCCAAAGAAATCAGAACAATAGTTGTAGACCTTGTCATAAATCGTGGCATGACAATGACAACAGCTACAATGATTCAGACAAACCTCAGGAGATGGCCTCGATCATCAGAACTTTCCGCCATGAGAACCGGTAAGTCTTCACATTGCACTATGCATTACTCTCAATTGTCAAATTACTGTATAATGCATGCCACTGCATACCACACAGTAGGTGTTGTGACTGAATGTATTCTTTGTTTTCCCTGACAGAATTGATGTACGCCTGACCAAAATTCAGGGGCACATCATTGACAATGACGACATGTTCAACAAGGTGGAGGCCATAAGTCTAAAACTATTGCATGCATTCTGAAAAGGCATCAGGTGTCTCTAAAAGAGATGGTGCCTTTTGAAAGTAATGCAGATAGAGTGAAGCAACTGTGTACTGAGTATGTTCAGTTTCAAGATTCCTGTTGTCAAAGATTCAAGTTTGATCTACATTATTCTGTTGGGTAATTTTCTTTCAATTTCTTTTTAGAGGGTGATGGAGAACCACCACAAATTCCTCTTTGTGGACGAGGCAGGCAACCTAGCCAGAGGTCGGAACTGTTATTACTGTATTTTTTGATTTTCACTGCAGTTGAGGACTTTTTTCACTTTGTAGCTATAATTACTGTATTTATTTGTTGCTATGATTCAAAGAAACCTATGTTGTAATTGTATTTTTTAAAATAAATCCTGACTTTGTTCAATAATTCCACTCTGTTCTACTGTCTCTACTATTCCCTTTATTTAGAACCACAAAAAGAACCATATTGAAACATGTATCAAGTATTTTTTACTGCAATATTAAAGGATTGTAAAAACAACTAAACAGTGAAGCTATCGGTATCTTGTGTTTGGGTGATCTAAGCTAATGATTCTTTCGTATTTCATGATAAATTAGTTATTTGAAGTGCAGGATTACTTCAAAGATATGAATGCACAATGCAAGGGTTTGAACATGGGACAGGCTGTGTTACAAGTGCTGACCGTTTTGAGTTTTGTGTCTAAGGTTTTGAAAATTGAACACAAACTTGTGAGATTAGCGCCAAAGTGATAGTAAAAAACGGTAATGTTTTAAACAGTTGACAAATAATTACACTCCAGAAAGGATATGTTTATACTTTGTTGTAAAGTTTACTTTAGAAAATGTACAGGTTTTAAAATGTTAGCTGCTGCTACAGATTTCTCTACAATTCACAAACAGACATTTACACCAAGAACGATAATTTACAATAGAGAAAGGGGGATGAATAAATAAATGCAGATAAAAAATAGAAATATGTTGAAGTTGAAAATAGCCTACAGATAGAATTTTCACAAACGTATACAGACATTTTCGCCCTGTCAATGTAGCCTACTGTATGTTTGTGGGTCAGATGATGCCAAATAAGTAATAGTACTAATTTGTTAACAAAATAATAGTTATGTTATTTGCGAACATAATTTTGTGAACACAAGAATGTCTAGGCTCTGTAGGACCAAACAGGTTTCTATAGAAATCTAAATATTGCAAATAAATAAATACATCAATAAATACATAATAACAATTATAATTTCATTCATGCTGTGCTTTTCATAGGCCCAAGGCACCTGGATGCAGACAATTGTTCAAACATACCCTGTAGTGTAGTAATTGCAACGCATGTGAATCTCAGATTATTTCCACTATAAATCATTGTCCTTTCACAGTTTGATGTGGCACATACAGTTTCATCGACCACATTCTCTTGAGATGGTACGATGAAAAAACACAGGGCCAAGTTGCATTAGATAATTTAGGAAAGTTTGGATAGCCTTGCTTTGGAATAGAGCTAGTTTAATTAGTGTGAGTTACGATAGGCAATATTGTTAGTTGTAACTTTTTGATATCAATACTTTTAAAGGCAGGCCTAGTTTTTGCAAGTTGGAATTAAAGACAGTGCTTTGTAGGCTATGCGTGAGTAACTTGGTATTTTTTTTATGTTGAAAATTTATTTTTTGATGAGATATCACTTGTTTTTGTGTACTAATGTAATGTGTTTGGTAGCTAACTAATGGTGATAATGCATCAAGAGAGACATGGATACAGAAGACACACGCATGCATTGTAACTCAAAGAAAGACATAGGCGTGAATTCTGTGCTTTAGCCTACCATGAACTACAACTAAATTAAAGTGTTTGCAGTAATTTTAACTGCATGACGGTACATAGCCTATTTGAACTGTATTAACTTTGCCCCTAGTGGTTGAGACGTACCCTTCTGAATTACAGTATGCATGTCAGTCTAAAACTAATGATGAACTACAGCTTTAAGAAAACTCCGTAAATTTTGAATTACGGACGATCCTCTTGCCATAGCCACAGACTGTAAAATGCATAAAATACACCATTTATACACGCTAAGAAAATCATGTTCACATATAGAAATAATAATATTTGTAATAAACGTTGTAGTAAAAGCATTTTCCCTTTCTTACTGTACTATATACAGTACCTGATGCACTTTCGGTTGAGAAGACACCTACGTTTTTTCTACAAAATCTATCGTATAAATATGTGTAGGAGACCAAGTACTTACCAGTATATTCAGCTACAGCAGTTTTCTGATTAACCCTGAAGAGTTTATCTTGTTACATTTCTCCAAAGTCCCGTACAGTCCACATTTCCACAGCGACCATATATCGCACTTAGGGCTAAAATACGTTGCTGTTATTGTGTAGAAACACACACGGTTTTGTACGTTTTTTTTTTTAGCATGTATTTAACCTTATTTACTTTGGCCCTCCAGAGGCAATTTCCACGTAGTTTGTAGGCTAGGCTGCTAGTTTCATTTAAATGTCAATATCTCAAAAAATATTCCATACACATCCATGGTCTACAGTTGAATTGACGAAGAAGCTGTATTCAGAAATTTGCAACAAAATACATTTATTTCAGAATAGTCACTAGTAGCTATATAATAACCATAACATAAGTAGCCTAATGTATTTAAAACCATATCAAATTATGAAATACAGATTCAGTGCAATCAAATTCAATTTCAAAACTTTATATACAATTTCAAATTACAAAATACAGATTCAGATTTACTAAATTCAAATTCAGTTTTCTGGTGGCACAAGATTTACACCATAGTTGAACATCTCACAACTTTGGTCATATTGGGAGTCAGATCACATGTGTCCTGGTTTATTCTATTGCATAGGAAAGACAATTAGTGTTTGATTATTCTGTATGGGGACAACAACCATGCAAACCATTGCATTACGGTTTGAGTGCACATTTGATTAAAAAAAAAAAAAAATCCCACCCACTTTTGCTCAGGCCCACCTGAAAATCAATTCCTGGCTATGCCACTGCTCGGACAGTAGTGTTTAATTTTAATTCAGTGAGCCCAGGCTTTCAGATAAATGCTGTGCTGATCAAGTAGTAGGTTTAGATGAGCCATGATGGGCGTGTTTAAGCTTCAGTTTTGTGTGATGTGGGCACTGCTACAAAGGTTATTAGTTTTGCAAATATTATCCTATTTTTTAATCATAAAAATCAGGTTTTAGAAAAAAGACAGCATTCATTTGTAAGTCAAAGATAAGGACAAATGTGATTGAATGCGAGACATAATTTCTGGATGTTCCAGACATGGCACAAAAGGCCTGTTCCAGACATGGCCTACAAATAAGAGTCCAGGAGAATTGTTAAATATTAATTTCTTAAAGATGATTGAGTGGACTGTTGTTATCATGGTGTGATTGTGCATTCTAATGAATACCTTGTCAGACCAGTGACAGTCATGTCAGACACATTAATTTTGTGCGTGTGTGTGCCCGCATGTGTGTGTGCGCATGTGCTTATGTGCCACAGATTTCCACCCCTTTTGTCACCAACTGAGAAAAATTTTTTTCTAAAATAGTGAACAGTAATTCGTTGCGCTAATGTGCCAATTAACCTCAATAATGAGCAGAGCACTGTGGTGTAAGATCTTTGTTAAAATCGCACACTGTGTATGATGGATGGAAATGCTTTTACCAAAAAAGGGGGAAAGGAGAGAAAAGGGGAGTTTTACTGTGCTTGTTAAAGTAACAATGCCTTCCCCACGTCTCCAACTAATTCATCATCTGAGTGGTCGGGGTCAAGGGGGGGGGGGGGGGGGGGGGGCGGTAGGGTGCAGTGGGGGGGGGTGTCAGTTGCTAAGAGAGCCAGGACAAAGATGTGGCAGTAAACGCTTCATAAAATCATTACCCCCTCGATGTCTAGCAATTAAACTGTCTGAGCGGAGCAGAGTCAGAGCCAGGCCGGGTGGTGCAGGGGAAACACCCGGGGACATGGGCCACCTTCCCACCGCCTCCTGAAGGTGAGGACATGCAAATTTGCACCCGCGTTTAATAGGAATTATCCACGGAAAGGAAGAAAAATATCACTGATGGGGACATTGGAGTGAGAAATTACATTTTCTCAAGCTTTCGCAATTATGTACAGGGCAGTACTGGCTGACTAGGGGGAAAAAAGGATTCAAGAAGCGTGGAGTAATTTATCACGCTGTGAGTGACAGCAGGAGAGGGAGATGTGGGGAGGGGGGGGTGAGAGAGCCTTTGGATGGCCTGTCTGATAATTGCGATAGTGTAAGGCAGCACACCCTACGATACAGTATGTTTCATTATGTTCTATCCTGTGCTGAGAGGTGGAGCGACTCGTATTGACTGAAACGTCCTGTCTCCAACAAAGACCACATTTAAATCCGTACCACGGCATACCCTGTAGACAACTGGTACTTACAAGTCACCCGAGAAGGCTCCACAAGAAAATTAAAAACAGGAAATTAATTTGTTGGACACACTGAGAATTCATTAATTAGCCTTGTAAGAGTCATTGAATTAATTTTTACAGTACCCCCAACTGAACTCCACAGAGTTCTTTTTCCAAATGCTTACTGTCAGCATCTAACGAACTTTAAATTGCTTTCATGCTGATGCATCGGTACATGGTATACAGTCATTTTAAGTTAAATTACTAATATTGTTTTGTTTTTTAGAGAATGCTCCTTGGGCCTAGGAATCAGTACGGGCAACATGATCTTTCCAGTTCTATTAAAACTTTAACGAAATGTGCATGTGGTTTTCAACGAGGACACATTTAAATTGATAAAATGTTAATGACGTGATGCGAATGAATGAAAACGAGGGAATACAACTTAAAAATCTATGAGGTATGAACATGGTGAGTGTTAGAACAAGTAAGAACAACAGCTGAGGGAACATGCTCTGGGTTTTGGACCTCTGAAAGCATGCGATGAATGATAATGCTGTGAACACAAACACAGCAGTATTGAAATCAGCACTTATGTCACCTTGATGTCTAGAGGGTGATGGTGTGTTAGGAACTTGGACTTGGAACAAAACAGTGATCTATGATACTTTCCCTGACAGTGACCTCCCTGACAGTGACCTGCTGAAATATGGTTTTTGATTGCACAATGTAGTGCCACTTTTGGGAGTAATAGTAATGTGTCGGTACAGTTTCTGTTACTCTGTTACTACGGTACTCTGTTTCAGTTCCGACCATCTATAACTGGAGCTCTTTAAACTATGTACAAAAATGTACTCAAACAGTCCAGACACTGTAACGTTGAATTATAACTTCAATAGCTGCTTTTAAATGGCGGTATATTGACCTCAAAAATTTCTAACATGACTGTTTGGGCCTGTTCTCAAATGTGTATGATCACGCTTCCAAGTGGCTCAGTCAGTAAAGGTGTTCATTATGAGTGCAAAAAATACATTTTAGTCCGATAGAGTATATCTGATCCCTCTTGGACTTGCTAGTGTTTAGTTAAAACAGCATTTTTCTGTTTATAATCATGGGTTGAGAATGACCATGAGCCGTGGCGAGGTGGATTTAAATCAGACACGGTTCCTCGGGTTCTGGATGTGCGAGTTCCTCCCGACGACATGGCAGGTGCCCACAGGCTGCCGTTTGTCATCAGTGAGAGATTTGTGTCTCCTTCGATTGGACATAGCTCTTGTCTGTGGCCTGTAGTGTGGAGAATAATCACTGGCTTGCAGGCGAGTGCATCAGTGGAGTGCCCACGCTTCAGCTCCAATGCTCTTTGTGTGGGTGTGCATGGAGACGGCAGTAAATCAAGAGGCAGAACCGACAACTCAAAATTGGCCAGAAAGAAACCGGAGAAAATTTTTTTTTTAAATAAATGAATTCAATAAAAACTAGCATGATTCGTCAAAATCATTTTAAATCATTCTAGTCTGACAGGGGCCTTGTTGTTGTCTTAGGCACTAGGGCGTGAAAGGCATAGCATGCTCAAACCTTTCAGCCAAACCCTTCCACCAATAAAATAAAGCCTGTCAATGTTGATTGAACATCGTCACAGCCAATAGGAAGTACACAGATATGTTGCCCTCCTCCAATGGCCTGGAAGGCCAATCGCAGCCCTGCTCAGAAAGGAGTTGTGGGAAAGTACTGTTATGCTGTGACTGCAGAGACAAGAACAAATACTATTTAAAAACACAAGGGGCCTCATTTATCAATATGGTTGTAAAAATGTATGTATATTTGTGCGTACCAACTTGCGTATGAAAATCTCATGTGTGATTCATCAAACTTGCAAAACCACTGATCTAAATGTGTTTTCAGGTTGAAAAATCAGACTTGATTGTATATCAGGAAGCGTGTGCACATCATTATGAATTACCATACTCACATGCCCATTTATTACCATATTTTAGTAAAGCCACCTCTTTTTAAAACACTAATTTTTTTCCTCAATATTCTAGGTTATGATGGGCAACAGGAAAGCAAAGAAGAATAACTTTTCTGTGAGGGTGAAATTGAAATGCTTTTGAATGAAGTACGTGAAAATAAATGTGTGATTTTTGGGAGTGTTAGTGATGGTGTGCAACCTAGCTGAAAAGCCGCTATGTGGCAGAGGATAACCACGGCTGTAAATAGTGCTTCCTCTGAATAGCAAACTACAGCTGAGATAAAAAAGAGAGTAACCCTTCACAAACCAAGTTCTGGCGGTACAGGTGCGGAAAGGGTATCCCAGACCTCTCATCTGCAGAAAAGAGAATGGGGGATATCATTGGGAATGTGGCTCTGGAAGGGGTGATTGAAGACGGCGACAGTAACTTTCCCCACCAGCATCTTTTCCCACTTACTGTCAGGGTGCAGTAGGGACTCAAGCGCAGACAACACATCAAAAATAAACCGGAGTTTATTGATGCAGAAAAACTAAAACAACAGGCGAAATTGTAGTCAGGAAGGCAGAGGTCAAAAACCAGGAAGACACGGCAAAAGTACAGAATCGTAATCCAAAGACAAAAACAGGAAACAACAAAAGATCAGGAAACAGGTAACTGGGGAAAAGTGCTTGTAGTGAAACAGAGACAAAAATCAACTGAGATGAACTCGCACTGAACACAAGACAGAGTGGAACTTAAATACACAGAACTAACGAGCAAACGAGAGACAGGTGAACAGCAGGGCAGGTGAGACACATAAGTAATCAGGAGCTGACACATAAGGCGGGGCGGACACAATGGGGAAGTAAACATAAGAGCACATGGATGGGAGAAGGCAAATGAAAACAATAACACACAAATAAAAACTGACAGGACCGAAACAGACGTAACAGAAAAACACATCACAGACTCAAATACTGACACACTGGAAGCATCACGCTGGGGTGCGGCATTTTCTAGGTCTTCTAGGTTAATGAAGCTAGATCAGCCATTCTTAGAAAAAAGAGAAAAAGGTTACATCTTTGCGTCTTTCATACAACATGACTGGAGATTGGCTGTCTCCATTAAATCCTTATACAGAGGCTATTTCCTGAATTAATCATTTTATCCAGCTCAAGCTTCATTCCATTTAGGCTACATGTGATGAGCAACTAATAGCGGTGTGTAATTAAAAAACGTATTCAGATATTATTTTTGTCAATTAGGCTACACAACATACACTGCCTGGCCAAAATAAAAGTTGCCGTTGCACCTGTCACGCATAGTGCCCACTGTACAAGCCTCTGGAGGCAGTGTTATGATCTTGGGTTGCTTCAATTGGTCAGGTCTAGGCTCAGCAACGTTATGTAGCAATAAAATTAAGTCAGCTGAGTACCTGTATGTACTGAATGACCAGGTTATCCCTTCAATGGGCATATTCCAGGACGACAATGCCAAGATTCATCGGGCTAAAATTGTGAAAGAGTGGTTCAGGGAGCATGAGGAATCATTTTCACACATGAATTGGCCACCAGAGTCCTGACATTAACCCCATTGAAAGTCTTTGGGATGTGCTGGAGAAGACTTTACGAAGTGGTTACACTCTCCCGTCGTCAATACAAGATCTCAGCCAAAAATTCTCTGGATGGAAATAAATGTGACATTGCATAAGGTTGCCGAAACAATGCCACGACGAATGCGCACTGTAATCCAAGCTAAAGGCGGTCCAACAAAATATTAGAGTGTGTGACTTTTTTTTTGGCCAGGCAGTGTATGTCTAGAGCCGCAACGCATAGGTCAAGTGTGTTTTAAAATATTGCCAAGATGTATAAATGGCTTTTAATATTTTCACAAATGGAATGTCTTGGACATTATTTCACCTTTTCACGATCAGCTACTAATTTACGGCAAAATCTAATTTAAAAAAAGCTCACACAATCTAAGTTTTCTAAAGAGCACCTTTTGGTTTTTCACCTGTTGAACCTTATTTTTTTCCTTATTTAGGCTGCACTATTGTGCCTCCGCTGTTCATTGCATGCAATGTCGCTGCCTCGCCACTGCAAAAAAGTGTACGCAAAGTCAAGAGCTGTCATGAGATTTCATAGTACCATACCAAAACCGTTTATTTTGATGAAACCAAAAATTAGCACAAAAAAAAAGTTACACGCACACTTTACGATCATATTTGAACGTACGCATGAATGACAAAAGAGGCCCAAGGAGCGCAGCCACCCTTAACGACCCTTTTAGTAAAGCAATGCAATTTTTAGCTGGTGGTACCAAAACTTGCCACTATTCCAATAAACTGCAATGTGATTTTGCCTATTACACATTTTTCATTAGCAATCATCAATCTCATAAGATTGCGAGAAAATATAGGAAACAGCTCTTGATTGAATAAGTCACTCCAAGTTAAGATTGGCATGACAATTGCATAGGTTTATACATACTCTCTGAAATATGTTTACTCTCCATAACGTTAATCTGCAAATAGAATCCAAACAGCATCACCGGTCATGGCTTGCAAAGAATGTTTATGGTCAACTCCACTTATCTTCTTGACCTCTAAAGCCAACCTGGTATGATTGCCTAAATGTCAATGTTTGATGTTTTTCCATGTTGGGGTATTTTGTTGCATCATTGCATTTAAGCATTTTTCAGCCTTTCATTTTATTTTTTGACAGCGGCTAATATTGGCATGTGACACAACCCCAAATGTCAGATATTGACGTCAACCTTGGAAAATGTCAAATATTGATGTTTGAGCTATGAAACCACGATCCTTTAAGCACGAAGCACTCACTCCACTGTACTCGTTGTGTTGATGAAAATGGCGGCAAAACAAAGGCTTTGTGTTTCCTTTTTGCTCCTGGTCGGTGCGATTGCCTCCCAGCTTCAATTGCACAAACATCTGTGTGCATCAGAATAATTTCATCTGTCATCGACTTCCCTGAAGCGATTTCATTTTCTGTCAAAACAAGAGGCTCCTCCAGGATTGACAGTTGAGATTGGGGGGTTGGGGGGTACAGAGCAATAGAGCTCATGGAGGCCATCACTAAACCCTCTCCCAAAGTTTTAGCAAAGTTGTACGTTGTTTCAGCCCTGGAGGACTTTAACATTTTCATCAAACTCATCCAGGCAGATAAACAAAGGAAGATTTCTTCCTTCCATTTAGCACAGATGTTGAGCTAATGACAAACTCTGAAAAGAACTTAATTGATATACCAGTTTGTCTGACTTCATTTCACAAGTCGCATGCATACTGCAATTGATCAAAATGAGGGATTGATTAGGAAAGGATAAATAATGGATGCATCTGGATTTTGCCTCTTTACCAGTTGAGTGCCAGTTGTTTACCACCTGCTGCAAACATTTCTTCCTAAATTCTGTATCTTCTCACACAGTCTGATTATTCATGTGATTCATCCCCTCCAGTTAAAGCAACAGGCTTATTACATCATCATGAGTGACATTAACTAATTTTGGTCCCTAGAATTGAACAAATCAGCTGTTTCAGATTGGAGTTAAACAGAAGCAGTGTATCTCTTCAAACCCGAATAGGCCAGGGTTTGAATATCCTCATAGTGATTTGCCTTTGTTTGGATATAAGTTAGGCAGTTCAGCGTGACTTCTCATAATTAGCTACAGTATGTAACTTTAGCATACGCAAAACTATGGCCACTTACTGCATTTCCAGCTGTCGAGTGCTCATCGCAGGGAAAGAGAAAAATGACTGGCACCCTGCTGTGATTCTATGAGCTCTGAGGGACCCGTCTGCCGCTTCCAGGTGCTTAATGTCTTTTCCCACTTACTAATTCATCCTTTTGTTTCAAGTTGTTTTTGTTTTTGTTTTTTTGTTTTTTTGTATTAAAGAATAACTAATCCATATAACCGATCGGTGAGAAGTGTATTTCCTCGTAAAGCAGTCTGACTTGCATTATTCATGCGGCAAAAACAAAACAAATGCAAAACAAATGCTCTTGAAAATGTATATGGCAAGAATCTAATGCTAGAGCCTCAGATAGTATGCCACTGTTATAATGCGCACAGTTAAGCTTAAATCTCTGAGGACAAATTATGACACATGCTGGGTGATAAGAGGAGTTACTTGATGTGGATGCTGCTCTTCCAAAGAAATGAAAGGAAACTAGCTCAGGGGTGAGCAGCCCAGGTCTAGTAGAGCTGGATAAGTTACCCCCAGATTGTATATCAGAAGGATATTTTAAATTGCTATAATTGTTGTTTTGCATTCAACCGGTTGTGTACTGTCTTGTTTTAAATATCTTGGTGTATTTGCCCAACATTAAATGACTGACAATGAAAATGAGATCATGGCTTGATTAAGCTATAATGCTCCGAAATAAAATTCTAAGCACAATCTAAATTATTTATATGTAGGTGTATTAGATTTAATATGTTGCGGTTTGCACCCTGAGGCTGGATTTGCACCCATTTGCGGCTAAGGTTATTGAAATTCTTGAGACATGCATAATGCATTATGTGATAGTTAGGGGAAGGTTAGCAGACCTTTCGTGCCTATAAGTGGCTTTCTTAGCTTGGTGTCTGATGGCATCATGAGATAGAGTTACATAAGGATATGCCAAGAACTGCTGGCATGCTAATTAAGGTCAGTTACTCCTTTTTTGTCTGTGACAAGCTCATTTGATGCCCAATTCTTTCTTAACCTCCAAAAAAATACTTTACCCTGTGTCTGTTAAATGAAATAAATGGCTTTAAATGAGATATGCTTGTAATGTGTTATTAAGGCAATGACAACACATCAAATCTATAACTATGACCTTTTTCCCAAAGGAATCTTGTGCCCTAAAACCTAATGGAGTGGCCATGTGGTGACATGTTCCCAAGTGGCCACTGGGGTGGCTGAGTGCTTGAGGGGTAGTAGGTACTAAATGCACTCTTTTGGGACACACTTAATGAAGGAATCATTGTGAGCAATGTTGCCTTATCCATCACCTCCAGGCAGGATTGCATTTTGCAACCACGGCTGCTTTCACACTGATATTTTGCTCAGTCTGAGGTATCAGCTCGGAGAAGGTTCCAGAAAGGTTCAGAAACTAATGTTTATATTAAATGGATGTGTTAAACTAATCACCTGTGCCATTTATGAGCTCATTCATTCGATCTATCCAGCACCTGCACTGAATTGATATCTGTGAACAAACACCTCATTTCAAAGCACGAGTACATCCTGGCAGAGGTTTCTTGCTGAATGCAAAAGAGGCAAAGGGATTTAGTTCAAACCACTTCATAAAATGAACAAGGGGCAATGCACAGAATTCATAATATAATTACTTCTAGAAAGTGGGACACATGTTTATAATTGTCAAAATAAAGCAGAAGGAAATTCTTTATTACTAATACTAACTCTAATAGAAAATATATTACAATTAGTATGTATTTACCCATAATACAGCAGTTCTGCTTAGGCTCAAATAACAGCAAACAACAAACATACTTGCATAAACATAAGCTGTGCATAGGAATCACTTAATTTAAAAGGTGCACACTGTCCTCTTTCAGACCAAAGACTTGGATTGAAACTTGGCCATTTTTGTCATGTGCAAAAAATATTTTTCTTGGGAGTGAGAATTTTCCTGAATACTAGGTAAGTAAATCAGAAATTTTCTGTTTTTTGTTTCCCCCAAAAAACAGACAATAGTTAATAAGGGAAACAATGGTTAGATAGTTAGGGGAGGAGCTAGCTAACTGACAGTGGGTAAAGGTCATATCAAGGTAAATCTTTGTTTCTGTAATGAGGTTAGGATAGCATCAGTTGTGAAACAAATTTGGCTTTCAGCAACAGAAAAACAACTACTATACTTTTTCATGTATCAAAATATTATTGTTTAACTATATGTTCATAAACCAAATTGGGATGGCAGGTATGCCATCCGCCAAGTTACGGCTTGGTTGGGCATGCCCCATACCTATACAGCACCGAGAGTTTGGCACTTTTCAGGGTTTCCTACAGAAGTAACCACAATGACCATAGACTCTCAGCCCTTAAAAACATTAACTTCTGTATGTTCTGACCTCATGTAACCACACAGCATTCAGATACAACTTCACACATCCACACAATAAAGCCCCAAACTTAGGTTATTTTGCCGTTTTTTTTCTCCTTCCTCTTCCGCATCTTCTTCTTCTTCCTATTTTTCCTGCCAAACTGCCTGCCTCCGTCACGATGTTATCCAATGGGGAGAATTATTCTTTGAGGGTATGGTCCGTATACCTGCTCTTCAAGCTTATCGCCCAATAAAAACGCCTCATACTAATGTTAATATAGCTAATGGCTTCATGCTTTCCAAGAAGCTACTGTGACCTAATGGTTAGAGTTGCTCTCTCTCACACAGAGGATTTGGGTTTCGAGCCCAGCAGGGCACATACTTATTTTCCACAACAACTGTTAAGTACTTTTCATTTATTAGACTGCTATTATTTTCACATTAACACATTAACGTATTTTTATTGCAAAGGCAAAAGAGGTTTCCAATATTAACTGCTCAATGTTTCACTTGTATTTCACTTGTACTATATCACACCTTCCCCAAACCAGATGCTCGCTCTTGTCTGGTTTGGGGAGGGTGTTACGCTCTGCTCTTGCGGTCATGACTGACTGACTATGGAAACCGAACCTCAACGTACCCTTGCCTCGGCCAACATTTCTTTATTCATTAATTTCTTCACTTCAGCTCTGTTCACTTTATCCTTTTCACACATAACACAATGTCACCATGAAATTAACTACTAGGAAAATTAAGAGTTTACGATAATAGCCTACATTAAGAATTGATAATAGCCTCCTATAAGCTGCAATCCTTTAAGAGATCGGATAATTATAGTAATAATAATAATAATAATAAGAAGAAGAAGAATAATAATCTCTGGTATGTACTTTCTTAGTAGTATCTATTGTTTTCTTTCTGGCTAAGATTCCTGGGAAATATGCGTTGTCCAATTAAGCTTGTTAGCCAACGTTACTGTGGCCAGAGAAACGTCAGTCTGCTTCTAGTCAGGAAGCAGATACAAGCTAGGCTACTACGAAGCAAATCAACATGCCTTATAGCCTACATTCATTGCACTACAGAAAACTAAACTAAACTAAACCTAGCTGTCCGGTACCAAAACATTTCCCGCAGGTAACGTTCTACACTACCGAAAAAAAAGGGCAAAAGACGTTTCCAATATGAACTGTTCAATGTTTCACTTGTAGCCTATTTCACTTGTACTACAGCGAAATGGTGAAAGTCAGACCGACACTGACAAATGGCCTATATCACGTGACTATACCCCTTTGGTCTTCTGAACAGGCATCCCATGGCCATTTGTCAAGCAAAGAAAAAAGTTTCAACGCAGAATATCATCTGGTTAACATCGCGTTCTTGCATTAATGTAAAAATGCCATTGGCTACATGTTTTAATCTCACACAAATGCCGACAAAAATATTCATCTGTGTGGACCGTACTGTCCATTGGACCGCGTTCTTGTCTGACTCGCTGTGGAAACCGAACCTTCAACGCTCGCCTCGGCCAACATTTCTTTATTATTTCTTCATTCATTTCTTCACTTCAGCTCTGTTTAGTTTATCCTTTTCACACATAGCACAATGTCACCATAAAATGAACTATTAGGAAAATTAAGAATTTTCGATAATACATTAAGAATTGACAATAGCCTACTAGAAGCTGCAATGCCTTGAGAGATCGGATTTATAAATCGCCAATTCCCCAAACATATCTGATTCATGGTTAGTCACTTTTTTTTTTAAAACAATAGCCTCCGAATGTGGCTCTAGTCTACGCTACTCTGCAGATAATGCAGCTTACTACAAACACTTTATAATACAATTATACACAATTATAAAAAACAATTATAATAATAATAAGAAGAAGAATCTCTGGTATGTACTTTCTTAGTAGTAGCATATCTATTGTTTTCCTGCTGGCTAAGATTCCTGGGAAATATGCGTTGTCCAATTAAGCTTGTTAGCCAACATTAGTTTTGCCAGAGAAACGTCAGTCAGCTGCTAGTCAGGAAGCAGGTACAAGCTAGGCTCCTACTACTTATACATCCATTGCACTACAGAAAACTAAACTAAACCTAGCTACATGGTCCAGTACCAAAATATTTCCCGCAGACAACGTTAGACTACACTACCAGGAAAAAAACTGCGAAGGTATTATGCTGTGCTTATGAAGTTCGGCAGCTCGTAGCCCAGACATGGAAGCTTGGAGTTACGCATCCGACAAGCCAGTGTTGAATAGCCTAACGTTATTTCTATAGAATACTAATACGCCTATTTTACAACTGTATTTCCATATTTTAGGCTGTATGCATTTCTTTCAGCTACAATGTGTTTGAGTCTAGCCTATTGTGCATGCATGTCTCCATATAGACTTGGTTAATTAATTTACATGCTTCTTCATGATCCATAGTTCAGGTGGTGCTGTTCATTGTATTTCATTAGACATTAAATACAGCTCATCAACTCTTATAATGTAATTGTGGGCTATCGGTAATAGAAGAAATGTTATCATTCTTGTCAGTAGAGGTTACGCGAATGTCTGCATGCATTTATTTGGAATGCATGTACTATTCTGTATGCATGTCTCTCTCGATGTCATTATCTTCATGCATTGTTCATCATTAGCTACCAAAAATAAGTGACAAAAAAAAAGCCAAGTTACTCACGCATTGCCTACAGAGCGCTGTCTATAAGTTACAACTAACAATATTGCCTTTCGTAGCTCACACTAAATAAACTAGCTCTATTCCAAAGCAATGCTATCCAAACTTTCCTAAATTATTTAATGCAACTTGGCCCTGTGTTTCTTCATCTTACGATCTCAAGAAAATGTGGTCTGTATGAAAACTGTATGTTCCACATCAAACTGCAAAATCAGAATAATTTACAGTGGAAATACTTTCATTCAGATGTGTTGCGCTCACAAATTAAACAGAAAAATTACTACACTATAGGGCATGTTTGAATAATTGTCTGCATCCACTGCTTTGGGTCTATGAAAAGCACAGAATGAATAAAATGTATTATTATTATTATGTATTTATTGATTCATTTATTTGGAATATTTGGATTTCTATCAAAACTTGTGTGGTCCTACAGAGCATAGATATCCTTGTGTTCACAAAATTCTGTTCGCAAATATCATAACTATTATTATGTTAAGAAAATTAGTACTATCACTTATTTGCCATCATCTGACCCACAAACATGGCTGGATACGTTTGTAAAAATGCTATATGTACGCTATTTTAAACATATTACTTATTTTTATCTGCATTTATTTATTCATCCTTTCTCTATTGTACATGATGTGTCTTGATATAAATGTCTGCTTGTGAATTGTAAAGAAATCTGTAGCAGCAGTTAACATTTTAAAACTTGTACATTTTCTAAAGTAAACTTGCCAACAAAGTATAACCGTATCCTTTCTGGAGTGTAATTATTCATCAACTGTTTAAAACATGAGGCACAATCTCTTCATATGCTAAGATGAAGAAACACAGGGCCAAGTTGCATTAAATAATTTAGGAAAGTTTGGATAGTATTGCTTTGGAATAGAGCTAGTTTATTTAGTGTGAGCTACGATAGGCAATATTGTTAGTTGTAACTTGGCCACATTTTGATATCAATACTTTTAAAGGCAGGCCTAGTTTTTGCAAGTTGGAATTAAGGACTTATAGACAGTGCAATGTAGGCTATGCGTGAGTAACTTGGCTTTTTTTTTACGTCGGAGACGTGTTTGTTCAGATTTCATATTTGCAATACATAGACCTGAATGATAACAATATCAATTGGTATTAAAAATACAAAATGAAAAAAATACACATTGATGGCTTTCACAAAATGAATTATTTCTTGGCTAAACTGAACTAAAGCTTAGCTAATGGATATAGCATCCCCTAATGTTATGGGCTCAACCCGTCTAAGACCCAATATCTTCGGGAGGAATTCTACTTAGATTCCATTTGTTTGGGGGAATATTACAGTTAGATTCCAGACTGGTTGTGGGAAGATTCAAGTTAGTAATACTGTCCTGGAAATCCTTTGCATGTATTGCTTTTTCATCAGGGTTTCTTCACAATCAACTTCCACATATTTTAAACGCATCTCTAGCATTTCCCCTTGGCTACATCTCCGAGGAATACATCCATGGGTCTTTTAATCTGTGAGAAACTGCCCTATGGCCTGGAGGAGAACTAGATTTTCTTAGCATTTGATTCTTCTGAGGTCTGTGCTGTATGTGTCACAGTGTATTAATCTCTGCAATCTATCACAAGCTCAGGTGAGGGATATTTGTAAAAAAAATATATATATTTTTTAAATCTAACAGAACACCTTCTCGATATGAAATTCCTGACAACAAAACCCAAGAAGACCTTGAGCTTGACATTGGACTGAGGGGTACAACTCTGAAGACAGATGAAATGACGTTAAACAAAATAATAAATGTCCCCAATATGTGAGGCTTTCATGGCTCATGTGTACACCGAGCAGTCAGGCTGAGAACCTTCACAAGGCCCCTGCAAGAGTGGGAAGAAAGAAAGATTGAAGATGCCAAGACACCTTAAGATCAACAAACCACACCACCAAAAGGTCAAGTCTATGGGTGTGCACTCCTTCCTTCTCACTCCTTTTAAGCTTCAAATAACATTTTCATGGTATCTTACAGTGTAGCAATGACCATTACTTTTCTTTCCACCAGTGGAAATCTTTGATGACATTGTCACCAGGCCACTGATTCTCAGATATGATACACTTTGAAGGCAAAGTCTTTCCTGTTTTCAGTGTTTAATATGGTAGGAGAACAATTCCCTTTTAACATGATAGCTGTAGAAATGCACTGATCAACTATTTGCCTCCATGACACCCCCACCCACCCTTCCCCACACTTCTGTTGTGATGTGGGTCTCGGCAACCACGGTAAATATTTCCCTGCCAGAGTAAACCAGTGCAAACAAAGTGCATCTGTGATGAGAAGAACAGATGGATTTGCAGGCAAACAGACACATTTTAGTGGGACAATATTTTGAATTTCACCTGGGTTTAGGCATTAATTATGAATATTGTTTCTGTGTCATTGATATAATGCCTGTATAATGCCTTCAAGAAGTATGGAGCAGACAAAGGCTGGCCAAAAATCCTCAAAATAACAATTATTTATCAAAACTCATATGCACTATGTGCAATTTTCCCTCTCTGACATGACACAGGCCAACAGTACTTTTCTATTTGGACTTACAAGTACAGTAAATGCAAGTCTTGTTTCCCCCTTGCAGCCCCAGCTTGCCAAGTTAATTTTGTGAATGGCTGAACTTGCAAAACCTTGTGAAGAAAATAACAAATGCTTGCATGTTAAAGTTGAGGGCAAACGTTGATCTAATCCAGGCAATAGATATTAATAAGAATTTTTTCCTGAACAGGATGGGATAAGAGAGGCTGTGGGCTCTGGGTCCAGGCCTTATTTACTATAAATTAAAACCACATTGTCTTTTTTAATTGGGTTCGAGATCTGTGGGGCCAGAGTGTTGGGAACATGCAGTAAAGAAAGGTGAGGAATGGGAGGGAGATGTTTTTATCGCCAGTCAGTGCTATTATCAAGATTAAAAAATACTGAAGGTGTCACCGCAAGGAGATGGAAATACAGCCCAATGAATTACTTGAGAAAGACCTTTGGACACGGTGGGGTTTTTTTATGGATCCAACTGATTAATGGATTGGACACCTCCTGGCTTTGCTTCAGCACCTGCCATGTGACTTCCACAGCTCTAATGGTCCCCACATTGAGGCAAACATTCCCGCTCTCACATTGGGGCCCTCACAAATGTGGTAGTATGTCCAGAGACTTGCCTTTTCACAAGTCAGCCAAAATAACAGCCTGATACCTTACATGACCCAGTTCAGCACTAAAGGTATTCTAAGGTTGTTTTCACATCTACTTTGTTCACTGAGTCTGAACACACTGAGAGTGTGTTTGTCATTAGTTTTCTCTTTTTTATTATCACTAGTTTGGTTTCATGCCGTGCAAACTCTACCAGGCTGTGTTGCATTTCAGTAATAGCCTAACTTAAAAAAAAATTTAAATGTCAGCCAGTCATATTTTTATTGCTGGTAATTAAAAGTTAGAAATGTTATATTTATGACCAAACTGTGTTATCTGGCCATTCAACAATTTATCTTGGAAAAAAAAAAAACCCTCGATACGAACTCATTTTGGAACATTTATCACAGTGTAGTTTTTCTTCATTTTCTCTGAAGGCCCTGTGGTTGAAATATGCACACCAGTATAACTTCTTGTGTCAGGAGTTGTACTCAGCATTTAACCCTATTAACCCCCTCCCACTTTATAGCATACATAGTGCAGCTTTTTATTGGGATGGCACACAGTAAAATGTCCAGTGTTAATTCAACTCTAACAGTGTACATATGGAGCCTAATCTGGCCAGAGCAGGCTCATATGTACACTGCTAGAGTTGAATCAACACTGTTAGAGTTGAATTAACACTGGGCATTTTGCTGTGCATGTATGCCATCAGCCAAGTTATGGCTTGGCATGACATGCCCCATACCTATACAGCACCGAGAGTTGTCTATAATTGTCTATAATGTCTATAATAAAACTAGCTAAATCAAGGCCTGATATAAAAAGTATTGGTATCAAAAGTTACAACAAACAATATTGGCTATTTTAGCTCACCGAAATTAAACAAGCTCTATTCCAAAGCAATGCTACCCAAGCAATGTTTCCTAAATTATTTAATGTACCTTGGCCCTGTGCTTTTTCTTTTTACCATCTCAAGACAATGTGGTCATTCAAACTTCATGTGTCACATCAAACTGTCAAATAACAAAAATTGCCTCATGGAAGAAGACATCATACAGAATGTTGTAAACAGCTAAGGAAAAATTACACACCAAAAAGGAATTGTTTATACTTGGTTGTCAACTTAATTTTACAAAATGTTCCAGTTTTAAATTGTAACTTTATAGACAGACAGACAGGCAGAAAGATAGATAGATAGATAGATAGATAGATAGATAGATAGATAGATAGATAGATAGATAGATAGATAGATAGATAGATAGATAGATAGATAGATAGATAGATAGATAGATAGATAGATAGATAGATAGATAGAATACTTTATTATCCCCATGGAGATATTTTTCTAGCAGCATGTAACATTCATATTTACAAACACATTTATACCAAGAAACATACAATCATTTACACTAGAGAAAGGGGGGGGGGGTGAATAAATAAATACATATGAAAATGACAAATATAAAAATAATAATATTGCATTTTATTTCTTTATTCATTTATGATGTGCTTTTCATACACCCAAAGCACTGGATGCAGAACATTGTTGAAACTTAGTGTAGTCATTTGTAAAATTTTAACCTACCACTCCCACAAGACTAAGAGTGATGTCATAGCTTCAGCAATGATGTCACAGCTTCCACAGATTTCGAAGGTGACCCTGGACAAAGTGCCTTGTAATGTGACTCAACGTTTACAACGGAATCAGCGAGTGAAGTCGCCCAGTCTCATAAAAAGCTGTCACAATGCACAATAAACACAATAATGAATGACACGGGCTATTCTGGAAAACAAAAAAAAACAAGGGATGTGTGTGCTCCTGAGAGACTGGGGATGAAGGAGGAGGTAGTGATAAGAATGAAAAGAGGAATGGGAGGAAAAAAGTACAACTTGGAGTTTGACAAGAAATCAATGTGACATTTCTACACACTTTGAAGTTTCCGCTCAGCATGAACTCCCTCAACTTTTGTCTCCCTCTTTCCCCCTGCTGCATTCATCCCATTTCCATATAAAGCAACCCCTTGCCTGTGAAAATACCAGCTATCTCTTCCCCAGAAAAGGCATACTTTGCCAACCACAAAGATAGCAACAGTCCACTCAATTAAAAGGCCGTCTTTGAAAAAGCAGATAATAGCTTTGATCATGGCATGGGGCAAATTAAAGGCCGGAACCAGTAGTTTAAAGCCAGTCTACAATTCCATCTCTCACTCTCTCTGTCTCTCTCGTCCTCCCTTGTCCCTCCCCTTTTTGAAATGAGGGCAGATGATGTATCTGCGTCCAGGCGTGTGGCCACGGCGAGTTGAGCCTCGCGCTCTTTGTGCGTACCACGTCTATCTGCTTCCCCCAGACGGCAGGCGGCACACTGAGCTGACAGCGATTAGGCCGGTCCCCTGCTGGTGGCGAACGGAATGAAGTGGAGTGATAACACTTAGCATCAGTCCCGCTGTCCTCTGTGGGGGGATGGAATCAGTGGATGTGGAATGGATGGAGGGGCAGGGGCTTCTCAGACTGCCCAGCCTGAAAGCCATTAAACAGTGAAGTCTTAGGGGGTAATTAGATTGCATGAGGTAGGGGCATTTCACCATCAACAAGAGTGAAAAATGCCAGCTGTACTAGAGAGCTGAGGAGCTGAAACTATCTTGTCCAGTAGAAATAACTAAAAGTGCAATTATAAAGGGAGTTGGGGAAGCTGGTACTGAGAGGATTAAGAACAGCCTTTTCTGACAGGAACTTTGAAACAGGTCTAAGTTTCCCCTGCAATACCTGCTGGGTGGTGGAGGGCAATGGAGAAAGAGAAAAATTCAGTGGTGGTGGTGGGGGAGGAGGTGGTGTAGTGGTGACAGCATCTTCACAGTACAATTCTTGCTAGTTTGTTTTGTTTGTTCATGTAATTTGTGGGTATCTCACAAGGTGATACGTCACAGTGGGGGTCAGTGAATGGAGAAAGTATTTGTGTCTCTAGTTTGAAAATAACAGCAGGAGTGAAACTCGTAGCTTCATATAAACCTGACTTTCTGTGTGTTTATTCTGCATCCTTGTTGACCTCCCCTTGTGGTAATTATGGTAATTATGGCCAAACTCTTTGTCTTTTCCCTCATTACTACTATTATTACAATTAGTAATGCAAGGTGAACTACTATTGTTTATAGTTTAAAATTTTCTGTATTCATTTGTGGGTTTTTGAGGGTGATATTCTGTAAGACACATTACACCTCAGCACCAAATCCAGGTGATCCATGCTTAGTTGATATTTTGGTCACACTTTAAACGAACTCTCCATATGAATAAATGTCATAAATGTGACATACTGGCTTCATAGATCATACATAAGCAAATGCCATGGTTCATAAAGGGTGACCTAACGCATTCATATGCAACATGTTATGCCAAATGTGGCATAACCAACAATGTCACCTGGCTAATGGCTAAACATTATACAGGGTGACATAGAACATGTGTATACAGGATGGTAGGCCAACTGTGAAACATTTGGCATACGATGTTGCATAATAAGGTGTTATGTCACCCTTTATGAAGCATAGCATTTGCTTATGAAGCCATTATGTCATGTTTATGAATGCTTTATATATGCTATGAAGCCTTCATATGTTTAAAGTGTGACCGATATCTTTTAGACATTTTTATCCAAGCTGACTGGGGATTGTTCAGTTTTGCATACAATATGAATGGTACAGAAGTACTCATATCCCCCGCAGAATATGCTGCCTGGCATACAAAGGTTAGGTAAGGAAAAATACTGCAGTCTGACTGCTTCAGTGCATTGTGGAACCAATTCTTCCAATATTTTAATTTCAGGTGAACCACAAAGCAACATATTATAGAGGCTCTCTATGGATTGGCTGTGGGTTGACAGCATAATCCATAAGGAACTTTTTTATATTTCATTATACAGTATATCTGACAACTGTCTCTGAATGTCTATAAACTGTATTTCCACATAAAAAAATGTCTTCATTTAAACATACAGTTTCTTCTTTTACTGTACATATCTATGCAGTATGCCTTTAATGAAATGCTAAATTGACACATTTACACACATTCTGTATTAACATAAAGCAACCATTTTGAAATTGAGATTGATTTGGAAAGAACCAGAATTAATTATGAATGAAAAAAAATAATTCATAACTGTGGTTATCACACATGATTAAATCTTGGAAAAAAGGTTTGAATATCACAGACAACTAATATAGTATCATTTGTTAAATGTCTTGAACAGCGTTCCACCCGATCATTCAATACCTGCAAAGAATTATTATTACTAGGTTACATTTTATTCCAGTGACATGCAAGAGAGTGGTTGAACAATGTAAAATGTAAGATAGTTTTGATTTGTTTAACACATTTGGTTTTTTTTTGGGCACTGCATAATTCCATTTTTGTTATTTCATAGTTTTGATATTAATCAGAAATGTGGAAAATAGTTTAAAAAAAAATGAATAAAGAGAAATTAGTCAAGCAGAAGAGAGACAATGTGAGCAGTGGCAGGGGAAATACCCCCTTCCCCACCCAGTCAATTCACACACTTTTATGTTCTTCTAGCAGGTCAGCGTTATTCAGCCCTAGGTAGGTGACATCAGACGATAGCATGTGCATAGTATTTTTCCAAATCATTTAGGGGCTGGAAGTAACCGCAACAAAATAGTCCACTGGGTACAATGCGCTAAAATGAAAACTACTCAGAAGACAGAGCGCAGTATTAATTGGTTCAATAATAATAGCCTGTCCAATATTTGCGTTAATGGAAGGCCCCCCTTCCCTGCCCCGCTCTGTGTTATTTCAGCACTTGTTATTATTTTTGATGTTAATCGGGTCGGGATGGACGAGCCGGCGTGAGGAGGGTCTCTCGTTATCACAGCCATTATCATTAATGAGGCCCTCATTTCTCTGCCCTCCGGCTATCGTGCTATTTTTTTTTTTTTAAACGTCTTTTGCACATCAGCCACGCAGCCACCGTTCCCTTTCTAATTGAAGGGGGAATATCCATACGCAGGCAGTCACATTAGCGCGGCAATCGAAGGAGCAGAGCGAAAGGGAGCTCTCCAAATGAACACTGGAGGCGTTGGGAGCGCGACCCTGAATTCTTTAGCGTTCAGCATCCCCCACGGCCAGACTGCCCATCATCCGTCAAAACTTGCCAACTCTCATCTCGGTTATTGTCTAGACCCTCCTACCACTTCCCCCACCCACATTTATCCCTGACAATCTATAGATGGTTGAAGCATAGTCCATTTTTTCTGCTTTCAAATGAGAACCATCATACAAGGTACTAGCATATGATTGTTTAATTGTATTTTTTTTTTACCAGGAGATCATAAATTTGAATTGCTCAATTCTTTTCCCAAATTGGAGCGCAGCTATGTTTTTCCTTTTTTATAGCCATTTATGACCATCTATTATTAACCTGATAGCTATCAGGTTAAGTAATAAGACCATATTATGTATAAGGTCTAACAGTATATTATTACATTTTCTAAATGATATAACCTTTTTAGAATCTGGGTACCAAAGGTTTTACTGATCAACTATTTTAGAAGTTTTTCGAAACTTTTGAAAATAGAATTAATGAGCATTAACATTCGCAAACAGCTATTACCAATTGTAGTTTTGATATCCCAACAGAATTTCAAAGTCCTTAATAAAAGTCCTCTTTTGATTATATTCTGTGCACACATCTCTACTGGACCAGCAGGAGGACCAGAGCTTCCCAAACTTAGGGTATGCCACATTGACTGCTCAAAAAAAGCTTCTTCAGAACTCTGTGAAACATGGGGCTGTTATTAATAATTCTACAAGTTCCTGCCCAATCTGATTATCCTCATTTGTTGAGTAATGGGCAAATGTCTGTTAATCAAGTAACTCATGTAAATTACACCAACACACACACACACACACACACACACACACACACACACACACACATGTACACATATAATGTATGTATGCACCCAAACACACACACACACATACACACACACACACACGCATATACAAAAAACACACACACACACACATAAGCATCAGCCTCTTAATTCTAAATGCTCGCGCACTCTGTCATCAGATCTTAGGCTCCCTCAGCTGCTCTGCACACATGGTTTGACGGAGAGAAAATTCTCAGTTTCTCTCCTCTATCCTGCACCAGACGACTCAAATGTTCCGCTCCATCCTCGGGTTTAATTAAAAAGAGGGAAAGGAGAAAAATAATCGGATGCCTGGGGCAAGGACGACTCTGCTAGACTTCCCGCAATCAGTCAAAAGGAGCCATTTAACTCGGCACACAGACACACCTGTCCAACGTAATTAGTTGCTAATTGTGTAAAAAAAATAATTGACTCATTTGTATAATAACAAAAACACAGAACCCTGGAAAGACCAGGAAGAAAAGGAAAGAGAGAAGAGGGGAGAGAAAGAGAGAGAGAGAGAGGGAAAGAGCAAGAGAGAGATGGGTGGCTGGGAGGGGGTAGCGAGACCTGACGAAGTTGAAAGCGGGCTATTATTGCACAGCGGTCCTGTCCAGTTGCTCTCTGTGATAGTTTTTGCCTCATAACCGCTAGCAGTAAGACAGAGGCCGGAGCAGAAGTGCTTGAAGAACAAACGGCCTGGTGACAGTCCAGCAGAGACAGGGTTTTTAGTTACAGTTAATTTCATTGGCAGAGAGCCAGTCTCATCTGTCCCAGAGCAGGAATTTAAAAAAAAAGACAACATCAGCGAGTACTGGAGGGATCAGGGGGACAGGTTTGTAAATTTACGGGTGGTAAATGGGAGGAGACCAGTGAAGCGTCCACTCTCTCTCTCTCTTTCTCTCTCTCTCTCTCTCTCTCTCTCTCTCCTCCACCCCCCCCCCCCCCCCCCCCCCCCCTTTCAAAAGCCCGGGGTCCAGAATCCGAGAGGCTGACTGATGTCTCGTTGGCCGCCATTTCTCACCCCCGGTCTGCCTCGGTCCCCGTCCCGCGGCCACGGCAACGGCAGCTCCCTCCTCTACTCTCTCCCCTTCCCTGCCCCTGCGCCTACCTCTCCATCACCCAGGAAGTCCATTACAGCCCATCAGAAGTGCAGCTTTCAATAAAGAGCAGAGGGGGGAAGACGGGCCTGAACTTGACTGCGCGTTGACCTTTTTCACGCCCTCTTCCTCTGAAACGAATGAATAATGCATGCGACTTAAAAGCGGAGTGTAGAGGAGGTGCGAAGTGTCTGTGTGCATTAGCGGCAGGCAGAGAAGGGGCCGCAGCCCGTCGGTAAACCTCAGAGGTGGCGGCGTGGGTAAAACGGCCCCTCCGGTGTGAATGCATATATATTTTTTATCGCAATTGAAAGTATTAAAGCACTACCTTTTCCGTCCTCCTTCTTTTACTGTCTTTCTTTCGAAAAGCAAAAGTTGCAGTTTGTGGGCGTCTGTTGACACGGATTAAATGTTATTATGTGTGTGTTTATGTGGAAGGTGACTTGCATCGTTGCACCAGGGAACAAGCAACAAATTAAAAATTTTAAAGCTGATTTAATGCTCAGAAGAAGAAAAAGATTTGACATAATCCGGCAGCTCTCCTGGTTCGAAGAGGTTTTTTATTGTTATTATGAAACCACTGAGATGTGCCCTCGCTTTTTTTTGTAGGGGGATGGGGAAACAGTTAGGCCAGAGGTCGATGCTCTCTGTTCCCCTTTCCGCATTGTCAGCATCTGCTTTCATTACACATCCAACATCCAATAGCAGCTCAGGTATACTATTTGTTTACTGTTCGTTTGAGCCCCTTGCCATTATCTTACATGCATTTTATTTGATGTGCTCTCTGTAAATTGTTTTGCTGCATGGAATTCCATGCATTCCATAGGGCACTATTTTAAGTAAGATCTGTCTGATTGGTTGATATTGATTAATAAATTGGCCAGCAGGTCAGCCAGTCAGTCGGTGGATTTGTTCGATTCGCCGAAGCAACGAGTGACGACAAAAGAAGACTCCAACAATGCTGACCCACGTTTTTTCACAATCTGTTAATGTTACCGTGGGTTTTTTTTTTCATTGTTCCTCATTATTTTCTTGAACCTGTAAAAATGTCTTACTTCCATCTGTTGAAAAGTTTGTTGGAGAGACTTCCTGTGTGGCATCTCGTCCATCAATATGTGCTCATTATCCCAGAGCAATAACCGCATCTGTTCCTCCACACCCGACACAGTTGGCCACGGTTGGCAGAATTAGATGCAAAGTATTATCCTGGGATTAAAACACCCAGGTCTAATGTTTTTGTTTTTGGTTCTTTTTTTTGAGAAAGAAAGAAAGAGAGAGAGAGAGAGAGAGAGAGAGAGAGAGAGAGAGAGAGAGAGAGAGAGAGAGAGAGAGAGAGAGAGAGAGAGAGAGAGAGAGAGAGAGAGAGAGAGAGAGTAGTTACATGTGAAAGTTAGAGCTAATTTAGAAATTGTCTATCTTTTCGACTCAGAAAAGCCATCCACTTTGAAGACTTACTAATTCTGGAAGACAGTCGTTTCATGTTTGGTTTTGCTGCTTGTCAGGAGGGTTTCAGCATGAAAGTTTACTTTTCGCCCTTTAGTGTTGTAATATGGCGCACAGCTCACATTGCTTCTGCTTGATACCGACTAGTGGACATGCTGTAAATGTTGTTTTTCTTATGTTTGTGGAAGAGAGCAATTTCTTCTTTGATCAATGAATGGCTCTGGGATGCCGACTCCTGGGAGTCTGAAATGAGCTCCTGTAATGAGTGCTGACTAGCAAAGGAAGTCTGTCAATCTAGACAGCATTCAAATGAAAGGAGCAGTCCAAAGGTTCAATAATGGCATGGATGTAATGCTCATATAGATGGTTTTCTTGTGAATACAGCAGTCCATAATAGGGATGCAGCATTATCAAAGTTTTAGCCGACGCCGATAATAATTTCCCTGTCATGACCAATATCCGATAATTACCGATAATGTCTGTAAATTAATTTGGTGTGTGTAAGAAATATGTTAATAACACAATCTAGAGTTTGATATACCTACTGTTGATGAGACATCAAAACATCAAAAGGAAAGAAAAAAAATCCCTTCATTTCCCAACATTTGGACCAGGCCAAAACATAAACTATCGCTGCCATAAAGTTTATTGCACGAAACTGTACTGAGGCCATCAGTAGGCTAAACCAAACAACAAAGAGGAGTAGTTTTACTACTTGGAACTAGGGCTGTGCCGGTATTCTGTATTAATGGTTACCACCGTGATGGATTGACACTGGGGTGATGAATGAAATAACAGGGTAATATGATTATTAATAAATAATATGAATTATAATTTCTTCCCATAAGTCAGGCCCAAATGCACTGGACAGATACATTAGAGGATGAAGAGAGTGGGCTGTACACAGACTGAGACTCTCGCCTCACAGGTCTCTTTGAAGCTGAATCGCAATGCCATACAGTGTACCAGAGAGAATGGGGAGGAAGTGGCAGGTTTTCACTGGTGCTGATACAACTTATTAATCATTAAAAATATTGAATAAATGTTGTTGCTTAGTAGTCTTCTATTCACCAATTATTTAAATAATGCATAATTTAAATGGCCTAATAATTCGGCTAGAAAATATGTTACATTGAAATAAGTTTTATTCCAAATGGAAAAAGGCAAGCCCTCAAAATGTTGATGAAGCGATTTATAGGTTAGGCTAAGTAAGTTTTATAGTTTTATACATTTCATTAAACATCACCTAGGTTTTATTTAGATTCCATCTGAAACACTTGAAAAGTGAAATGTTTGCGATTGTGTTATTTAAAAGTGAATGTTCAACCTGCAAATCTTGGTTGTTTATGTAGATAACATGGTCTCAGAAAAAATATTGCTTATTTTGTGTAGTTATTGTTAAATAGGCCTATTTGTTTATTATTAGCTTTTGTTCAATATTGATCGACTTTTAATGGCATATAATGTGTAAACATTTTTCAAAATTGTCTATGAATAAAAGTGTTCCATATTTATTAAACCAAAGCTACTGCTTTTTTGAGCTAGTTGAAAGTTTATTGTTATAATTTAATAATAGTTTAATAATAGGATAACCCACTGAGCAAAATCGCGTCATCCATGGAACAACATCGGCTATGATCTCTAGGGTACATCCCACGAGTTGCCAAAATGAAAGTTTATAAAACCATACGTTGTTTAAATCACTTTTAATTTAGGGTAAGTTATAAGACATTGTTTGACATTTAACAATATTTTAAAGTTCAGCTATGATTTTGGTCAAGATTGGAGATCAGTAGATACACCGTCTTATTTGGATGTCCACTGAAAGTTAACAGAAGAGCCAAGAATGACAAACCCGTTTTGTTTTGGATGTTGCTGGACATAACCTGCTCAGTGGGAATTCATACAAATATTGTTTCTTTTAACAAATGATTGGCCATAGGCTATGTTGTTGTAGCCTTTTGTTGTTTCCAGCCACAGCCCTGTGCATTGATGACGCACTAGATGTTCGAATACAGAAATAATTATTGGTTGCCGTCTCGGCTTCATCTGACCCATGCCAATAATACAATTTTTAACTAACATCGGCTGACAACCTGATCGTTGAAATAATTAGCCAACAACATCATACAGCACAATAGAAAATAATGCAGTGTTTCCCGTAGGAAAGCTGCTAGTGAAGCGATCAAGCACATATGCATCTTTGCGATGACACAAAGCAAAACTTCTAGTGTTTGTAGTGCACTGTTATGCTCAACTAACAAATTAAGACAGCCGTATTTGAGGTTTCACACTTTCTTAAAACATGTTTTTCCTTCTGTTAAACGTGACGTTAACGACAAACTTCAGAGGTGTGACTTCCTCATTCCTCATTTGCATGGATGTTTGTAAAATAGAGGAATAATTAACATTTTTATGTTCGTTATGATCAGAACAAGCTAGCCACCTAGCTTTAGTGCTGTTATACCTATTGTTAAAATATATTTTTGTTTTAATTGTTTTAATTTGCGCATAACAGTACACCACAAAAACTGGAAGCAAAAAGAAATTGTAAACTTTCAGCGCTTAAGTGAGAGAGGTCTATAGGCCCGTACCCGATCTGACCTGATGTCACAAAGCTAAACACATAGGCCCAATACCCAAAATCATACCTTCACCAATCACAGAATTCCATCAGGTCCAGTCCGTGTGTGCGCACACGTGCATGTGTGTGTGTTTGTTTATATTTTGGATGGTGCTTTGGCACAAAACACATGTGCCTACCGATCTGCCCCAGCACAGTAGCATGCCAATCACCAGCACCGCTGTTTCTGGCTTATGAGCTGCATGTGGATCAGTGCAGTCACTGTGGTCACCGAGTCACCTAAAATGATATGAAATGTTCAAGGTCACAAAAGGATGATAATGATTTCTTCTTTCCTTTGGTCTAGAGGGGTTTTGCTGCTTTGATCCCTCTCGGTGTGTGGAGCAAAGGGAAGTTTGACAGAATTTGTCCCTCAATCAGAGGTCTTGAGGGAGATTCCAGAGCAATAGACCTGAACCATTCTCAGCACAGAGAACTGCGTCAAATAGGGTATCACCGCATAATCTTCTGTAAACCAAGGCCACACTGAAAAACTAGGATAATTAAAGCAGAGGACACATGCAGTGGATAAACACAGCTTGAACAGCATCAAGGGAAACATCATAAATGTGAATTTAAGTTAAAAAATAACCTTAAGGTGATTTGATTTTGTCAAAATATTCAGTGAAAGTGTTTCATTGGCCATGGAAACACAAATGTTACAATAATGGCTTCAAGGCAGAATTGTAGTCAAAGACATTGAACAACAAGCAAAAGGTTTCTCATAGAACAACAGACTTTGTCATAACATTTTCTACTTGTGTTTTGAATCAGTGTTGGCTTCAATATATATATATATATATATATATATATATATATAAATTTGAAGCATGTTTAATGAGTATTTTCTGCATGGAAGTTCTCTTGTGTTAAGCTTAAGGTATACAAGGGCACTTACTTACTTTCTCACTGAAAAACAAAAACTGAAAACAAAAGAGTGCTGTGCATGAAAAATACTTATTTTAAACACCTATCCCTCCCACCCGCACCATACCCCCCCGCCCCCCTCAGCCCCTACTCCCCACCCCACTCTCCTTGCTCTGCTGCCCAAAGACGGGCCTATCATAAATCACCTCTGCCAAAAAGCCCCTACCGCCCGTCAACTTCCCTGAACCTCCCTGCGGTCGTTCCAGTTGTCCTTCTCACGTCCTTGTGAAGCGAGGCACAGTCCCCCACTTTGTTATGCGTTCCCCGCTATTTTACCTCAGCTAGAGCAGCTTTCCGTGAGTCTCCTGTGGCCCAGTCGGGCCGGAACATCCCGCCATAGGGCAGGCTGTTGTCCCAGCCACGCGACGCGCCCCTGTCGCAGCCCTCTGTGCAGCGTCCCTCCCCGCACGGCGCGATTCTCCTGCGTCTGTCACGTTTGCCTCGAGACGTGCGGAAACACCGTCCTGATTTCAAGCATGTCAATGCGTCTGCTGCTGTTAAAAAAAAAAAAAGGTTTGTCGAAAAGACGAGGTGTAAACAGCCGATCGTTCCTGCGCGCATAATGGAGAGGAGCGATGGACAAGAACGGGGAAGGAGAGAGCGAGGAAACAGATGGCGAAGTGTGAGGTGCTGCGGTATCATGAGGGCTCAGGTGTGCCGGGAGATTGGAACGGGGGCGTTCCAATTCCCGGTGAAGGACGCTGAGGTGAGACCAAGGAAGACGCACCCAGACTGGTGGTATATGCTGGTTTCCGCCCGGTGTCTTGCCTTGTCGCACCTCACAGGTTTCCCCGAATATCACTGTGTTTCGATGTATCACTGACCT